>JZLH01S0009376.1:1359-17652 GCA_001188425.1 Eucidaris tribuloides
TTTGAACAAAAGGGAACTTACTTTTTGTGTAGTGTTTAGTTGAAAGATATACCAGTCTATTCACCAGCTGGAATGTACCTCCAGACTGGAAAGATTTGTCTTGAATTTGTTTACATAAGAAGAATCAATTGTGAACATACCAGCACTGTATTTCTCTCATGCCCCAAGAGAAATTGATCCCATTGAAAACTACACAACATATTTACCTGTCACAAGGCATACTGATGGAAGTTATTTTAAAATGAGTCAACTATTGATTACAAAATTTTCACTAAGTTTAGAATCCTTGCATAGTTTACTTGATTCTTGATTAGTTCTACCCCAAGTTGAGGACTACCCCCAATCATATCATTTACCTTTAATAATGATATTTACAGAAAAATATGGAGAAGTGTTATGGAACATGACGTGAATAAGTTGAGAAAATTCTACCAAATCAAGAACAAGCCAATATTTTCTTTTATTTTATGTAATGACAAAGATTTCAGTTGAAAAATTGTGCAATGTGTAAAATAATATGCAGGGTTCTGATGATAGATAAGGCGGGGGCATTACATGTAAAAAGTTACGTACACTTGTTTCTGTTTGACTATCATAATACTGGATGTCACTGCTAGGACAGGTAATATGATGAAGCTGGAGGGAAATCATTCAAGGGACATCAATATAATAAGTCCCGAAGAGATGGGGTATATATTTATTCAGGGGGAGGGATTGAGGGAGGAGGAACATTGAGACACCTACAGTATATCATCCTCCATATATCGGGGGAATATTCAGACGATATATTTTTAGATTTTCTCAAATAAAACTAAACTGTGAAAGTGGCTAATTTGAGTATGGATCCCTACAAACCTGAGTCTTGATTAACTTTGTCTCATGGGTTTCTGAAATAATGACATTCTGAGCTGTTTCTGCAGGCACAGGGAAACTTTTTTATCAAGTCATTATTTCAAATTACAGAACTAGGATATGTGAAAAAAAAATCCCTTAAGTCCTGGGAGAACATTTCCTCAGCAATTTGTCCAAGTTTTCTGCATTTATCTAATTTTCCGACAGATGTTTTCTCCTGATAAAATTTATAAGAGGCTATGTGCAAACACCTGCAATGGCTGCAGGCTGTATGTATAGGGACAGTGATTTTCCGCGATCGCGGAAAACGGACGAAATTCACGGAAACAGCCTTTCGAAACGGAAAGAGGCTTTTCAAACGGAAAATCACGGAAAACGTATTTTTCCTCAAAATGTTCACATTTCGAAGGGAAAAACCTCGAAATTTGTAAGTTTTGTAACAGAAATTACAAGAAATTGACCAAAAAAATTGCTCTGAAACGAGAACGAAACAGTTAAAAAAAAACTTGCAACACCATAACCAACCAGGCCGATTGCACAGTGCATCGACATACGACGTAGTAGATGACATACAAAAAAACGATACACAGCAGCGTCTCGACAGGAAACACACGAGCTGATACAGGAAAACATCACGCATCACAAAACGCAACAAAACACAAGAACAAACCATGATCCAACCATTCAACACAAACTATGTCCTCAAATCATCAAATTATACATCAACAAACTCACCACACGATATCACTTGATGACAACATTTTTCTGAACTTTATTCCAAAAGATAAATTCATCTTCGATATTCTACGATACGAACACTGACAAACGTGTCTATACACCATACCGGGCCGCGCGCTATACAAAGACATTATAGCGCGCTAGCGGGCTTCGCCACGCGCTCTACGATCTTTGGTCTGTACACAGTACGGGCCGGCCTTTGAATGGCTGTCATATTTGCGCATACGGTAGTGCCCACACTACGACTGCCACTAATACCTGTCGGTGGGCTGGATCACCAGTCTTAGATCTGCCGGACCATTTACCGCGCAGTGTGGTTGTGTGCATCATACACAATGCACATCAAACAGATACCAGTCTCGCTGATGCACAACATACAGTCGGCTAAGCCAAATGTGGGGACTAAGCAAGCGTGATCGTTCGTTGACACGATGTGGATAGAAAAATGTACTAGAAAGTCGGGGAAAGTTAGAAAAAGTGGAATAATCAAAATCTCTAAACGTAAGCAACCAAAATTAAGTTTAAATGCTAAAACGGATTTTGTCAACAGCCTCATACGTATGCATGATTTTGTGCGACAAAATTTGTAATTTGTATTGATTTCTATGTAAACGGAATTGTCACTTTTTCATGTATACAAAGTCTATGGGGAAACGGAATTTCCGTTTTTCAAGCACGTTGAAACGGAATTTAAAATTTCTGAAACGGAAAAGGGAATTTTTGAAACGGAAAATCACTGTCCCTATATGTACAGTATGTAACATTAATGTCTCAACAAAGTGGACTTCCAGTTTGAGACAAACAAACATTGATAAAACTAGAAAAACTAGACAAATAGATCTGTGTATGTGAACATCTAAAAATACATCATGTTTTTCGGATTGTATCTCTGTCCTTCTGTCACCAAGTTTGGTTTAAACTGAGAACATTGTTAAATTATGTCTTTAAATGTGTAATATAGGCAGCAAAGCTGTAGCATTATCCCTGACTGCATATTTGTGTTTTGCTGCTTAGTGGATGCCCCAAAGAGGCTTGCAGATGTAGAACTCATCACGTAATTGTTGGTGTTGATTTAATAATTGGAAATTTCTTGTAGCTGTCATGTGTAAGAGAGCTCATTTAATATCATTCTTAATTTGTCCCTGGAAAAGATGATAGCAAAAACATCTCTCGCAGGTAATGCATTTTACACATTGGCTCATTGCATTCTGTGGAGTTATGTGGATATTTGTAGTTTGAATATTGTTTGTTCTTGTTAATAGCCTATAACTAGTTATTGTATTATTATCATTATTATAATTTTTTTTTTTTTTTGGGGGGGGGGGGTGGGGGTGGTGGTTTGGAGAGCTTTAACAATTTAAATCTGCTCTTTCACGTGGGGGGGGGGGGGTAGGTCTCCAGCATGCCCAATTTTACATGTGTTACTGTATATCCGGTTCTTGGTTCAGTTTTTTTGGAAGAAAAATTTAATTTCTATTGATGCATTCAAATAAAAGTTAGAATTGTATGGAACTGAATGCCTGTTTGGTCAATCTGTGCACTGTCAGTATGATGTAAAACCAGAAATTTTTGCATGCATACATGTACATGTATAACTTTCGTGAATTTCGCGAGAAGTCGAGATTCGCTAAACTAAAATGCAGGCAAAAGATTTTGTTTAACGTTACACATCTTTTTGAATGGCAATACGAGATCGTGTACTGTACAAGTCAATGACTTGAGATATACTACATGTACATCTAGTAATAGTTCATGGTCACGTATATGACGATCGCAATGCACTTCTTTATTTGATAAAACGGTGTTTCAGAGGCACTAAAACAAATATTTTCTGTAAATTGTTGTGATTATTTATTAACAAAACACCCAAATACTTAGCAATATTGCTATATTTTATTTCTGTTCATGGTCGGTGAATTTGCAAAAGTTTCATGCACGCAAAATGGCCGTCCGCTCCTATTCGCGAAAGTTTCATGTCGCGAAATTATAGTGTTTTACAGTGGATGAGCTGGTATACCGTCAGCACACGGAGTGCTATACACCAATCTCGTAATGGGTTATTCATGGTTTTTCATCCACATACTCCAATTAATATTGTAATATATGCTGGTACTTAAATAAATGATATCCAACCACCATGGCACAAAGTGATTACAGATCACTGATATTGGAATGTATACATTTATGCATGAATAGTAATCCTTTACAGCTTAAAGGGAAATTCTGGGCTCATATCAAGTTGCTTTGAATAATAGTAGAAAAACACAGGGTGAAATTTGGATGTTTGAGGTGATATATTATTTCTTCTCATCCACATCAGTTCATTTTTAAAAAAAAAAGGATATGGAAGGTATCTAATTTGACTGTCATGTATAAAAGTCTGTCCACCTGATACACTTACATGTATTCATATACAATTTTTATCTTCAGCTGCAGAAAAAAAGTAAGCAACTCATTTAAGCAAAACTATTATTCATGAATTACTTAAGCCATTTCACTTAAAAGGTATTCAAGGTAAAGCACTGCAGTCTGAAACAGCAAATGTAATGTTTGTAAGTACCATTACTGTGAAAATACCCACAGAAATGAGTCCAAATTATTGAACAGGTGGTGTAAGGGGGAGATAACCCCTGGGGAACAGAATTTCTTAGCTGCCTCTTCTATCCAGGGACAATTTCGTAACTTCACTTTATACATGTACATGTATGTACTTGCCTAATTGCTTCTATTGACTTACATCGTGCACAAAAGAATTATGCATTTGCATGAAAACTAGCTGTGTGTGTGTGTGTGTCTGTCTGTCTGTGTGTGTGTGTGTGTCTGTGTGTGTGTGTCTGTGTGTCTGTATGTGTGTCTGTCTGTGTGTGTCTGTATCTGTGTATATGTGTATGTGTGTCTGTGTGTGTGTGTGTGTCTGTGTGTGTGTGTGTGTGTGTGTCTGTGTGTGTGTGTGGTTGTGTGTGTGTGTTTTGCTGCATACCATTCGTAATGATTGGATACAGCACAAAATGTAATTGTACATTATACTTCAATCAACATCTTCTCAAGATTGTAAGTTTTATACTTCCTGAAAAATAGTGATAATAAGATGTCAGTGTTTCTGTTAAGAGTTTTGTGTGATTTTCGTAACTTTAGAACAAGTCTTAACCCTTTGGAGTCAATTTTGTTTCAACATTGCACAGAGTTTCCATAGCCCAAAATATTAACATTCAGTGGAGTATTTAGCTCTAGGTGTTCTACATGTAGATAAAATGCATTTTCCTGTTTAGTTGTTTGAACAAAAAAGACAATTAGCCTGATTGGACACAGTCGTCAAAACTGTTCAAATTCACTATTAGGATGTATAAGCACTGTGAAAATTTTGTGATCAAACAGTTACTCTTTTTACCTGTTCAAGACGGTTTGATTTTGCTTAAACGTGCATTTCCCAAAGAACTCAAGAGTAGATTTATAAACAATTGAAATTCTTGAGGCATTTTGTAGTGCTTCAGATCATGCCAAAATTTAACTTAAAGACATCATTTATTAAAGCAATGTTTACAGTTATCTGAGCTTCATGATCCTTCATGCTACTAGTTTCTCTGTCTGATAAGGTCTGAAGTTCAGGACCTGAAAAAATTGCACTTCAAAATGATCATTAAATGCTTTAAAAAGTGAAAATCAATAAGCAAGCATTCTGGTTTTCCCGTATACACTGCTGTGTTACAGCTGTGTCATATATCTGTACATATTTTGCTAGTGGCAGCATAACTGCCTTATGTTTTGCATTCAACGATGTTTATTTGTCCATTCAAACACTATAGGTCTGATATCATAGTCTGACTTTTTGAAAAATGGGGCTTCCACAATGTTGAATAGTGTCTTTACAAAATGATGTTATTTAATCTGAGGTCTTGTTGCAGGTGA
This sequence comes from Eucidaris tribuloides, assembly GCA_001188425.1. Classification (NCBI taxonomy): domain Eukaryota; kingdom Metazoa; phylum Echinodermata; class Echinoidea; order Cidaroida; family Cidaridae; genus Eucidaris; species Eucidaris tribuloides. The sequence goes on from JZLH01S0009376.1 coordinate 6,856, forward strand.
TGTTACCTTCCACCCAAGATCATTCAAAGAATACTCCATGATGATCGATCACTTTTATTATGCTTTCTTTGCATTGGCCTAGTTCCATTTGACAGATTTATTGGGCCTCACAGTTTATACGAGAATATTTGGAGCATACTTGTGCTATGAGTAAGCCCTGGGTCTGTGTTGTGTTGTATTGTCAATGAAGGGGGTTGGAGGTACAGTATTATTCAGAGTTGTTAACTTGAGTCGGTGACTTGGACTCGAATCGGACCCGAGTCGCCAATTTTTCTGACTTGCGACTTGACTTGACTTGTAGGCAAATGACTTGAGGCTTGACTTGACTTGTGGGTGAATGACTTGAGACTTGACTTGACTTGTGGGTGAATGACTTGAGACTTGACTTGACTTGCAATGCAAGTACTGGTATTCTTCAAAATATGGATTAATGCACATGTACATGTATGCATAATTATGAGTGAGGTATGTTTTGTTTTTGTTTATACAATTTTTAAAAACTCTTTATTCTTGGTCCATATACACCCTGTAGATGTCTTTTCTTAATTTTATTCAACGGCCATCTGAATAAATGTTTTCTCATCTGAAGCAAAGACTGTGCAGAGTTGTTTATTTTGGGACAATATTTTTATATTGTTGACTTGTTGACTTGACTTGCGACGAAATGACTTGCGACTTGACTTGTGAAAAAATGACTTCCGACTTGACTTGACTTGTGGGCAGATGACTTGTGACTTGACTTGATTTGAGACAGAATGACTTGCGACTTGACTTGAGAAAAAAATGACTTGGTTACAACACTGGTATTAATGATCAGATATTATCAGGGACTGTTCCTTAACTCTTATCCCACCATGAATAAAAACAGCTAGTACCACATCAGGATTCTCACCCAGCCTGTCAATGAAGGAAGATTGAGGTCAGCGAGAGTTCGGGCAAATTTGAGGAAAATCATCCAATTCAGTGACAAAATTGGGAAATTCATTGACCACAATGCTGGAGGAGCATTGGAGAGGTGTTTTGAATGTTCAGTTCACTCACCTGTGGCAGGCAAGCATGCTTTGTACTGGTCCTAACTGGCGTGTACCACTTATACCAATTGACAACTGGTGTTTCCAACTGGCTTTGACTGGTACCAGTTCACAGCTGGCATTCCAGCTGATCCTAACCCAGATGAACTCTTGTATTCCACTGGTAGATGTACCAGTTGCAATTTGTCAACTGTAATCAACTGGATTTCAGTTGGTATTCCAACTGATACCAGTTGCAATTTGTCAACTGGAATCAACTGGATTTCAGTTGGTATTCCAACTGTACCAGTTGCCAATTTGTCAGCTGGAATCAACTGGATTCCACTTGATTCCAATAATGAATAATGCATAATCTCCACATATTGAAACCATTTTACTTAAATTGGAATCAACTGATACCAAGACCAGTTGCCTTGACTGGTCTTCAAAGTTATTTTTTGACCTGGGTAGTGGTTTGCTAAAGTTACTGGTCAACAGTGGAGAAAGGGTTAAAACTGCCTTGTTCTCCTTTCATTGGCCATGTTGTCAGAGTTTAGACAAGTCTTGACATTTCCTTCACATTCTGGTGAGACATTCTGCATGTTTTGATAGGGACGGGGAGGGAGGATAACACAACACACATACGTGCCAAACATACATTTTGATCATGAATGGGTACATTGTCGTTTACACTGTGCAGTTGAATGGGAATTTAAATATAATAAATCAGGGGCTTGGATGAATACATATTTGTATCAATGCAGCAAGTTATTTTTACAACCTACCTTTCTTCCAGCAGAAGTCACTGTAGAGAATTGGGTTGGGAGGAATATGGCAGGGCTCAACACTAGCACATACCCACTTATCCAGGGCAGGTAAATTTTGCTTCTAGACCAATGACGATTTATTGAAATAAATTCTACTTACGTGTAAAAAAAGTAAAAATGCTCATCTTTAAAATCAAGAAAGTATTACAGACTGTTTTTTTTTTAAATTCAATTTCATTGTGTAAAATCCAATTGAGTAGAATCTGTAAAAATACCTTCAACACTTGAGGTACAGGTACTATCTCTAACACAAAATTTTAACAAAAGCATTTTGTTCACTTAAGTAAAATTTTTGTTTGGGCAGCTAGGTGAATAAAAACAAAGGGTTTGCTTAATACCCGATTCAGCAACCAGCCAAAAGGTCAGTGTAGAGACCTGGATATGATATATTCTTCATCTTCAGAGGTACAAGTAAAAGATGCTAACCAACTTCTTTTATTGCAGTCTACTACATTTATGTAGATCAAATTCAATTTTCCCACACTAACAATTAAAGTTAAAGGTCCACGAATGCATCATTATTGTTAATATTTTTCAATTTGTAGAGATTTACAGTAGTTATAAGTTACAGCAAAGTGGATGAATCTGTTGTTCTGGAATGTCTTTCATTCTTCTGCATTCAGGACCAAACAAGCCGTTTCATTATACATAACATAAGTACATGTAGCTCCAGTACAAACTTGCTTTGTGTGTGGAATTGTATCAGGGACAATTTCTGGGTTTTTTTTTTGATCTATAACTTCATGTAAACACAGTGCTCATGGATTCAATTACCATACATAGAACAACATAAATACCATAAGGAATAATTGCTCTGTATTTATACTGTGTTTGTTTTGAAGTATGTATGTAAGAAGATACAAAGAGATAGGCATTCTTCATTTGCTCCCTGAATGATAGTTTAACAAAATAAGTGAATTCATCCAAAATTGTGTAAATTATGTGATTGACACAAGTAAAACATTCAGACAGACAATATATACTTCTTAATTACATACCATGCATTGAACAGTACATTTATGGACATAGAGACAATGTATGGAGAAATGACAAGATCGGAAGCAGGACACAATGCTTCCAGAATTGATGCAGTGTACAGTTTGAGGTTTGCACTGAAAAATTTCATTGTCATACATTTCCTCAAAATTATTTCATAAACAATACTGCGACAATGAAATTTGTTTTGTAGTTTTCTATGGGATCGATTTCTATCATTACTCAAAATTAATTCAATAGTTGTTTCTCATCCAGTAAACAGATTCATCGAAAATCCTTCTAGTCTGAATATACACTCTAGCCATTGTCTAGGCTATTGGTATGTGTTTCAACTCATTTGATTCTTGAATCATCTTTTACTTATATATATCCCGATCATGTCGCTGCCCTTTAAGTCCAAAGCTAGGGCTGATATTCACGCTGGAGGTCAATGAATTTCCATTTTCGACGCTCGTCATCGTTTCTGTCTGCAGCAGACGTTTTAAGTCCGGGCCCAAAAATGTAACCGGACACCAGCGGATAGAGTTCAGATTCGCCTGTCTCGCGGCGCGACTCTCACGATTCTATTACAGTAAGCAGTTGGCGTGTAAAGCTATCAAATGACCAGTCTCGTCCCGTATCTAACTAAACTACACTTACTGTAATTCAACCGCGCATCTACACGCTGCAACCCCTGTGTTTACTGATCAGATGCTATCCGATGTGTTACTGAGAAACTTGACGGGATATGCGGGAAATATTTATGGATCTGGGTGAACGGAGGGTTTGGAGTAAGGAGAGTACACATTTCATTGATGTTTACGTTCATCCAATGATGATATTTGATTCAGAAGTAGTTTATAAACCTTAGTTATATATTTATCCCTGTGGGGAATACTGGTTACAGTGTATTGAGTGTGTTTTTATTTCACTTGCTGATATAAAATTAATTTTATTTCAATTATTTGTTAAAAAGCAAGTACAAGATAGATCATCATCTAACAAAAATACAAGAATAGCATATTTTGCATACATAGGTTTGACCTTTCCCCAGCAGAAAAAAACCCTGAGTTAACTCGTACTAATACTGGCATGTGAATGACTACTTTCAAAATAAGAAATGAACAAAAATTGTTAACCTCTTGCTTGCCGTACAGTTTGACCATTAACCCATTGCATTTGAGATTCTGAATATCATAGAGTTAACATAGGACATGTCTAATCTGGTAATTATTTATTTCAACTACATGTTACTGTACATGCGTGTCTTGCAGTCATCCCAAACTAGAACTTAAAAATCCAAGAGTTTGCAGAGATATATCTCATTGCTCTGCTAAGCATTGTGCTCTAGAAATGTAGTCTTCAGTGGGTCAATTGAAGAATAGTTTTATGCCATCATCTATCAGTAGAATCGTGACGTAGTAAATTACCTGCCCCCAGTAGCTGAGTGGTTGTCTCTGTTGTACATGTAATTGAGTTTGGCTGAACCAAGGGACAGAAACACAAAGCGGGGGGGAGGTATGCAGACCACCGCACTCATTTTTTTAAAGTATTGAAAATCGGGGAGGGTCGGGAGGGAGAGGGGTTAGTGTTTTAAACAATCACCCCCCCCCCCCACCAAAAAAAAAAAAAAAGAAGCGTGTTGGCAGTGACTTTATGGACAAGACTTGGCCGTAAAAGAAATTTCTGTCAGATTTGGCTGTGAATTGTTTTTCCCCATTGGATTTGGCCATGAACATTTCACGCATCACCCCTCCCCTGCCACTTTTTGCCTGGCTGAAACTGGTATAAGTAAAGAGTTAAGTAACAGATTATTGATCACTGGGAAATGTGATCAATTAAGATGCATTAACTGATGTCTGCTCAGTTAGTGCTTCACTCTACAGTGTAAAATGTTCTCAATTTCCTTTCCAGATCTTCCTTTTTTTCTATTTAAAAAAAAATTGTGTGTGTGGGGACAATGACAGATTATTCTCCCTGTAGTTATTATGGTTTATGCTAACCACAAACAACAATTTCTGGTCGTAACTGTTGCCACAGCCCGATAATGGGTCTGTTTGATGGATTGAGGACTGCCGACAGGAAGACACCACGAGACACGGCAGATGGATGGTTATTGAGGGATCCCCTGTCCCACCATTTATCAAATGCAAATTATCTAACCTTTATCACCCCAATTCTGATCAGCATATTGTTTTATTTATTTACTTTTTTTGTGAAAGGTGACCCGGAGAAGTGGTTGCTTAGAGGCATACACTGAACCCAATTTTGTCAGTTGTTTAAGGTCGTGTTCGCATTACACATATGTGGGTTCGTACCTAGGTAGTAAAGTGGTGTCGATCCACATTGAGTACGCGTTCACACTACCGCAATAATCCACATCGAAAGTGGGTTATGACATAAGTGGCGCGAATCCACTTACCCGGATGTTCAAATGACCCGGAAGTAAAGCGCCGTTACCACGGAAACAAATTGGATATTGGCACATCCAAGATGGACGACACTGTATTTGGCGCTGTGTCTTACTTGCACACTGCATTTCGCCGTAGAGATCGCATTCGCCGATCTCGTCAGAATTTAGATTGCGACAAATGTATTCAATATATGATAATTTCATTGCCATCTATCAAAGGCAAATGTCGCTCCGCGTGATTGTTACAGTGGAACTGATTTTTGCGGCAACGATGCCAGCCGAGAGGAGTGAGTGGAGCAAAGCCCGTCGTGGTGGATATTTGAGATTTCCCGCGGTACGTGTCAGAGGGCGTTAGGTCACTTCTGGTATATTTGGAGTCGATCTGGATCGACTCGGCATATCGCGTTCACATTACGAAATTTAACTCACCTCCTAGGGTTGAAACTACCTCAATCAGGTAGTTTCAATCCACATCGTGGATGTGGAGTTGATGTAGCGTCGAAACCACTTGTTTTGTGTTCACATCAGTGTGGGAAGTGGTTTCGACCTAGGGCCAACTCCATGTCCCTACATCAAATGGGCCTAGTGTGATCACACCCTAAGTTGATTTGCATGCTGTACACAGGGATCGACATTAGCACTTGCCCGCTTGCCCATGGCAAGTAAATTCAATTTCGTGTCGGGCAAGTAAAGATAAAAATAAAATGTGTTCAAGTATACTTGCCCAATCGGGCGAGTAAAATTTTGAAAATCAGATCAGGAAAACGTCCAAAAATCCTACCAAAAGCAAACAAAATGTGTGTGAAATTTGTTTTGAATTGGCAGAAACATTAAAGCTTGTGCTTTTGCCACAAAATTGAACTTGAACTTGAATTTGAGATCTCAGGAAGTGACATGCAGTCTCTTCAGCGGAACAGAGCAAGTATACATGTACATGTATCATTGATGATGGGTTTAACAGAATTGTGCTAAAATTTTCACACCTTTTGCAATCCACAGAATTAAAGTAACAAATTTCCAATACCGTAAGGAGGCATTTGGCTTAGTGGTTAAAATTAGTCAGAAATAATGATTTTAATATCTTTCTTCGGGAAAGTAAATTTTTCTTTTAGGCAAGTATAAATCTGAAAGAGATACTGTAATTTCACTTGCCTCTAAAGGGCAAATAAACAAAAAAAAAATTAATGTGGAGCCCTGTTGTACACAACAGCTGAAACTTTGTTATCTACACCTTGTTTATCTGCATAAGATGAAAGACACATGGACGTATAACAATTTCATAATTCACTTTACCAAGGAAATTCCTGAGGTCTTGTATCTGCCATTTTCAAATAATGCTTACATCAGACCTGTCGATCAGATATGAATAATTCCATAAGAGAAGTATAGTGGCTGTTATCAACTTTAACTAGACTTGTCAATCATATTATTGTAATTTGGCACTCCTACTAGAAAATGAAATGATTGGCTATTTTTGTCGCTCACAAAGTGGCTTTCAGCACTTGAGACACTGACCTTCAGTATTTGTAGGGAGAGCTCTTGTTTTCTTGGAAAATGAATGCCATGAATTAGAGCATCCTTTCGCTTTTTGAAGCGTGTTCGAGTTAAGAAATATGCAGTCTTATTGTATTCTCTACTCACTTGCAAATAACCTTTTTGAGCCTGAAAACTGTAAACAACTCATGATTCTGACATTTGGATGAAAATAGGATTTTAAAAAAATAGTTGAAACCTGATATTGATGTCCAAGTGTCTTAAACATGGAAGGTGGTGTTTTTCTCCCAGCATAGCCTTATTATTTCAACCTGATGGACTGAAGACCCAATAGACCAAAGGCCTGAAAGACTGAAGGCCTGATAGGCTAAAGGCCTAATAGACCGAAGGCCTGATAGACCTCAGACCCAAACTTGATAGCACTAAGACGGAGTCCGAGTCATTACATGTACTTTCCAAGTCCGAGTCCGATTCACCATTGTCCGAGGCCGAGTACGAGTCTGAGTCACCACTCTCCAAGGTTGAGGCCGAGTCCGAGTCACCAACTTTAATAGAAAATAATGTAATATTTTAGGGCAGAGTTTAACCTAGCTCTTAAAATTACTTTGAAACCCTACAATAGATTAAACACGATCATTCAACCACTCAAACCACTCATTCAAATCAACCAATTTACTGAAATTTTTCAATTTGAGAAAATTTCAAACAAAGTCAAGCAAAATTTGCTGACTTTGAATTAAACAATATTTGATGTAAATGACTATACTGTACATGTTTGTCATCAGAACATATAGCGAGGTTGGATTCTGTTCAGAGGTGAGTTTACTTAGCGTAGTGTATTAGGATAGTGTATTAGGATTTCCACAATTCTTTATGGAATATCAGTTGAAAATACATAAAAATGCATGTTTTGGATTCACCAGATTCTGTAAAATCTTGCGGCATTGATCCGGCCTCGATCGACCCAAATCACTGAGGCTGCATAGTGCGAGGCTGAGTCCGAGGCCGAATCCAAGTCACAAGATTACGAGGCCGAGGACTGGCAAAGTCAGCCTCGAGGCCAAGGCTGGCCGGCCTCGAATCCTCCAACTTTGCTAATCATGCTTTTTAGTCTAGATTTGTGATTTTCATACCTTTGGTCTGTAGGAATTCCCCAGGCCTCACGTGGCGATATGCAAAACAATTATATTTCTATTTTAATATATAGGGCATTGCGGACTATATGTCAGTTGTTTGAACACATATATGTAGGCTGGCGAAAATGCCACAAAAGGTCAATTTTGTCAAATTTCAATGTCTGTAATATTACATGTGCATGTACTATATTGTATCATAGAGAATTTCAGTTTCTTTCTGCTGACGTAATTTATCTGATTTTTTTTTAACCCATTGCCTCCAAGATTCTGAAAAATCCCATAGAGTCAACACAGTGCACTCCCGTTCCCATTGTCAATGGTTAGTATTTCAGTTCAATGAGGTTTCAGTGCCATATAATTTTGGGATAATGTGTAATTTTCCAGCCCAGACAGAAATCTTCCAAACAGCCAAACATATTGACTATGAGCTTTTGACTATCAGGTCCATGAATACACTTTCAGGATGAGATACTAAGTCTCAAAGAAAGTAATATAATGCTACGTTTTGGAAGCTCGTAAAGTCATATCTATACATCAAATTTCATCAAAAGTAGATTTCAGGCAATAATTTCTTGTTTTGTACCCTTTTTTTTTGCATTTTGAACCAGTGTTTTTGTAAATAATTTCTCCCCACCCCCACTCCCCCCTCCAAAAAAATAGATAATTGTGAAATTTGTATGTAAGAGACATCTACATTTCTATGTGGTATTTTTCCTATGTAATATACATCCAGCATCTACTTTCTATGTAACAATTAAATGTAATGATACTGTCATCCCCAGCAGGCAAAATCTTCTCTATTGCAGTTTCCATATTATTTGCAGAATTCAGTATAGTGGTAAAAAATGTAACCGAATTTGTCATGACCCAGCTAGCGCTGAATATCGACCAGAATTGTGTATGATTCATTTCAAACAGAGATCCCTTTACCAAAAACGACATGGTCTTAAAAAGTCTCATCTTAAGTGACGCCCACTGGTGTATACATTACAAGGCTTTTTTCTCCAATTTTGAGTCAGTCATTGTAGTTCCACCATATCAGTGAAATGTCATGACTCCAAATAGTGTATTAATAATGCATTGAATTACCAGGATGTGTCCTTCTAGGTAAATCTAAAAACAGGCATTTCATCACAATGAATCTGATTGAGCCAAATGCACGTTACGCCCCTATCCCCGCATCATTTACCTCGTAATTGACCTATTTACAATCATCCGTATCTATTATCCGAAGCGCGGGCCTGATACCGCGACCGGTAGCGGATTTTAAGCCGTCGCGAAAGAATCGGTATTGATTAGGGCTAACGATCTCGGAAGCGGAAATGCGGTGTCGTGTTGTCCAGGAAGTGTGTTTGGAAACCAGGCATGCAGGCGTGGAACGAGCGAACCGTAGCAAATTCCAATCGCGGCCTTCAATTTGTTCCCTTCATCGTTGTCATTGATAATTTAGAGCCTGAGGGTAGATTTATGCTTTGTCCTGGTGTAACTTAAATGAGTAATGAGTCTGTTTATTTAGATATAATTTTACAATGATATACATCCATCAGATAAACGACCATTTATGTAGTGTAATAATGACCCGTATCAGTGTCTGGCTATAAATTGTCCCAGATTCTTATACTATCATATTTTCTCATGTTCATTGTGTTTAGCGGGCAATTGTGTTATTCACATTTTTTTAAAAGAAATTTTAAGTCTTATTTTCTACCAATTAAAGACACTATATAAACATTGTGGAAGACCTTTTTAAAAAATGGTCAAACTCTGCTATCTGACATATCTGACAGTGTTTGAATGGACAAATAAACACCCTAGAACACAAAAGCTTAGACAGTTATGCTGTCACTTGTAAAATATGTACAGATAAAAATTGGCACAGAAATTATTCTCAGCCAATGAAAATTCTACAACACAGCAGTCTATGGGGAAAACTGCAACGGTCTCTAAATGATTTTTACTGTTTCTAAAGCACTTAATGATCATTTTGAACTGTAATTTTTTTTCAGGGCTCCATTTTTAGACCTTTATCAAAGATACTAGTAGCATGGGGAATCATGTAGCTCACATTTTTTTAAATGGAAATATTGTTATACGATACCTTAATACTGAACACTAAGCTCAGAGACATCATACCATAGTGTTTCCAGACTAGCAATATTTGACAGAGCTCTGTGTATGGGCAGTTAGTCAGTTATTATCTGAATGGGTGATTGGTTCATCAAAGACGAACATTTGTGACTCACCAGACCTACATGTACGCCTACATGTAATGGGAAACTTGTCACAACGTTCTAAACTAAAGTATGGATGTCTAAATAATCATACAAAATCTCAAAATTGTCAAAATACTCATTTAACCCATTGGGGACTGTTTGATTTTGATATAACACACATTCGCTGCACTGCCCCCGATGACAAAAGGGCATAACTGACATTTTGGTGTTTTGGAGATTTTGAGCAAAATGTATTTCTACAGTTGTATACCAAAAGTAGAGTACATGTAGGTACAATCTGTATGCCTTTTTTTAAAATCAAATGAACGACGATTCTGGTTTTTTTTTTATTGTTTTGCACATGGATTCTGTATATTAAATTCAGTTTTATTTTTTGCTACAGTTTCCTATAATATGAATATTTCTAAATTTACAGCTGGCTGAAATATATCAATTCAGAAAGTCGTGCAAGTGGAGACGTACAATATCATTTGGCAGTTGTTTTTTCCACACAGTGGTTTAAAGTAATAGGCTAACATTGTGGAGCTTCAAATTAAAAAAATTGTCAAACTTTGATATCTGAGGTACATAGTAGTGTTCAAATGGACAAATAAACACCCTAAAATACAAAAGTTTGGAAAGTTACACTGCGAATGGCAAGTTATGCATGAATAAACAATTAAAACTCGGGGCGAGTTTTAATAGCCTACGTGTACACACAGTAAGTCT
>JZLH01S0009387.1:0-16945 GCA_001188425.1 Eucidaris tribuloides
CACACACACACACAAAACACCCTCAAACTCGCGCGCGCACACACGCGTGATGACACATACGCACACCGCCACATACGCGCAAAACATTAAGCACCCTGTATATGTATGTTTGTGTGTGTTTGTGTGTGTTTTTGTGTGGGTGTGTGGATGTTGTATGAGTGTGTGTTTGTGTGTGACTCTAGCGTTCTATAATATTTTGGTTCAGTTTTCTGCAGATCAATAAAATAAATGGTACTTTTTATCATAAACAAACCGAAAATGATAGTGACGTCGAGTTTTAACCATGTTGTTTTTAATACGGCATACTTTATAAACTTTTAATATTTAATTTGTACATACATAATCACAGTCGGTGTAAATAAACATGTGGAATTATTTCGTGAACTGACGATTGTTTTAACCCGATCTATATGTGAAAATGTATAAGTTGCAAAAACAAACGTATTTTTTTTTTTTTTTTTACAATTTCAGACTGCTTGGCTTACAGTCGTATTTTTTACGGTTGGCTACTGTGCTCCATGTGCGTATAAAATCAATTATTGGGGAGCAAAATATCCAATTGCACGTTATTTTCTTGGATAGTATCATCGCATATGCGTATTATGCTTTAATTTCATTTTTCATTCACATTAAATTATAAATTATGATACATGAAATTGAGCAACTGCTGTTTATGTTATGCAGGGCCCGCTGGAAGAACAGTCTATTTGACTGAAGTGGCTACCCTGGGTAAATAAAATAAATATCATTATTATCATTAATTCACGCATTGACAAGTTCCCAAATTTGAACAGACCAATAAGCATGATAACGGATATACTAATCCCTCTTAATCCTATTACTTAATACAATACCCTTCTCATATACCATTTACATCATCTATGCATAAAAGAAGCGTGTCTATTGTGCAAAAACTACAATTTGCATAAGAAACCTGAATTGAACCCGAAGTTTATTTTTGAAATATGGAAAATAAAGAGTTTATGTGACAAACTGACATTGACACAATGTAAGCATTCAGCATATTTGGTGTGGAAATGAACTCAGTGAAAAGTTTGCGAAATAATGCAAACAAATGACATGTGAAAAAGAGAGAAAAAAAGTTGATGCTGTCTTACTGATAATAGAGCTCCTGGGAGAGAGAAAACAAGGGTGCAATTTGAAAAGAAATAAGTTCCAAAACACTTGATGAGGGGAAAATGATTTCAATTCCCTTATGAGAATTCATATAAATTTTAAGTCAAGTTTACTTCATGTAAATTGCTATAACAAATGGTAGTTAACTGAAATTGAAAATGGTAATCACGAAGTTACTCTATCACCAGTTTTTCAATAGTCTTCGTGGTGACGCTTTGGAGACTAGTCTCATATTCATAGAAACGGTTGCATATGAGCAAGTACCTCTAATAAAATGTCCAAGAACATTACCAACGCGTTGTAGTTCATCCGTTTAATGTAAACCATCCTTTTCGCGCCATTAATTTTGTCTCAGAGGATACCCCTACTCGGTGTCTATTTACACTTCGTTTACAGGGAACTCATCGTCTGTACTGATTTCATAAATGATTTTGAGCATGCAATAAATTTGTACATATCGTCGCTTGTCCGGTAGAAGGGCCCCAGCATAATATTCCCAGCAGAAGGGCCTTGAAAGTAAATTTTCTCTAATTTGAGAAATATTGCCTTATTTGATATTGGCACTTAACAGACTGACAGAAGGATCCTAAAATAGCATACTACTTTGATTTCATGTGAAAAGAGGCAATAGTTTTCAAGTTACAGAAAATTCAGCGTTAAGGCCCTTCTGCCGGGAACATATACTAGGGCCCTTCTGCCGGACATGCGATGATATTTACTATCCCGCTACCTATGATAATTCGTAACTTGAGCTTACTACATTTATGCATTCTTTATACATTATGCATTCTCTTACAATTTAAACTTGATTGTGATATCCGAGGGGTAATATATTTCTTGGTAAGCATTGCCCTAATGTCGAGATTAATTTTATGATGATATCTCATCCGTATAGATGTATTTTTGGATTCGTTGAGTGAAAGGCAGAGAGAAAGAAAAAAGTAGAAATTATGTTGTATTCAAGAAAATGAGTTAAGTGATCTGATATTTTTGAAGGGCATCATCGCTGTTCAAGACAGGGGCGGCGCCAGGGTAAAATCTTAAAAGGGTGAAATCCGTTTAAAGGCAGTGGATCTCATTTGCAAACATCCCCGCAGACCAGGAAAAGATAACCCATGCCCTTAGGCTATAGATGAAGGGCATGTGTGTGAAATCTGGAAGTCAGTAATTACCTAGAATTTCAAAAATGCGAAAGAAAAACAATAGCCGTTTAGTGTACGGTCTATGGTAGGATTTTTTTCCTCGCGAGAAAAAAATTCAAATCAGAGTCTAACGGTCACTATAATTCCACTAAAACTGAGTTTCCAGCTCCTATATTTTGCTAAAGGTTCCCAGATGGTATTTTCTTCTAAATGCTATTGTATTTACACAATGTTAGTTTTTAGGCATGCAAAAGAGATCCCCTGCCTTTAAAGTGACAGGCTAACATTGTGGAGCTTCATTTAAAACATTGTCAAACTTTGATATCTGAGCTACATAGTAGTGTTCAAATGGACAAATAAACACCCTAGAATACAAAAGTTTTGAAAGTTACACTGCCAATGGCAAGTTATGCATGAATAAACAATTAAAACTCGGGGCGAGTTTTAATAGCCTAGGTGTACACACAGTAAGCCTATGGGAGGAAATGGGCAAGTGAATCTGGTCAACTTACGATTTTCACTTTTTTAAAGCACTAAATAATCATTTTGAAATACAATTTTTTCAGGGCTTCATTTTTAGACCTCCTCAAAGACACTGGTAGCATGGGGAATCATGTGGCTCAGATTTTTTTAATTGTGGTAAATATTAGCCAATACCTTTAATGTTTGCGGCCAAAAAAAAAATTCTCACAGCCAAATTCGTTGCCATATCTGCAACCGATAAGTCACTCAGTTGGATTTTCGCGGCCTAAAACATTTTTTTCACGGCCAAAGTCGCGGCCTGCAGAAAATTTTCGTCGTTCAGTTGGAGGGGGGGGGGTGTGGAAGGAAATTTTGCGTCCAAATTTTTCTAAGGCCAAATTCGCGCGGCCGACAGAAAATTTTCGCGGCCAAATCACTGTGATTTTAAAATAGGGGCGGCCGCCCCCTGCCCCCCTTTGTGGGCCACCCCTGGTTGCAGTTACCCCTCTCTCTCGCTCTATCCGCTCTCATGATGGACTTAGGCTTTCAGACAGTTGATAAAGATTGATTGAATGAGTACGTCGTTTCGACATTGATCCCCTGCAATTGTCCCCAGAGTGTTACGGCCAGCAAATAATCGGATATCCGGAGATTGCGTGCGGAGAGGAAACTGGCCTTGCATAATCCGAAACTCGTCGTTGTTTCTTGACGAAAGCTTGCTCCTAATCCCATTGGTATTTGACTGACCGTTGTGACAAAAATAGTATTTTCGTTGTTGCAAAGTCGCAGTACCTTTCATACTGTACGTATCTTGTAGTCACTATTTCCGAACGTATAGTCACTGGATAGATAGTGAGATTTACTCAAAATTCGTTTGAAATGAAGTCTTTAAAGTCTAGACTTTTTTAATGTTAACCTGTTATTCTATACTGTGTTTAAAATGTTTATTTAAACTACATTTATTTAAAGAACATTAATTTAAATGAAATGCAGTCTTTAAGGTCTAAACTAATTTCTTGAATGTTAATTTTTATTCTACTTTGTTGAAAATATTTATTTCAAGAACAATTATTAAAAGAACATTTTCCACCATGCAAGTAATGATTATTTCTATTAATTATTCTAAATTGGAACGTTTCAGAGCATGCGATTTTCTTAGTATTTGAAATAATCAATTAATACGTCTATCTTGAATACCCAAAAGGGGGAAACTTACATTTTACAATGATGGAGAAATAAAAGCAGTCTCAGAGACTATGGACCCATCAGTCATACTCGGAGAAAAAATAAATACTTGACTTTATCTACATCACGACGTCATATTCCACCTTTAAGACTATATCAAAAAAACATTATATTCATCGTAGGGGGCAACACGAACTTGCTACACTGCAAAAACTGGGGTGTTAAATTTAACACCAAGGGTGTTGCACAGTATAAATACCGGAAAAGTGTTGATTTTTCAACACCCTTGGTATTAAAGCCAATGCTCTTGGTGTTTGAAATAATTCGTTTGGTGTTAAAATAACACCCGTGGTGTTAAAATTTAACCACGTCTGGTATCTATATTGTGCGAGACTAAGGGTGTTAAATTAAGCACCCCAGATTTTGGAGTGTACTTTCTGCCGAGTCATTGGATGGACGGTATAAACACCACATACGCAATGAAACATCATTGTGCGATGTGATTTCGTAAATCCAAACAGACTACTACTACTACTAAATAAACACTTTTGGTAGAATGTTATGATGTCACTCAAGTTATTGTAACCTTTTAGAAGTAATGATGAAGCACTTGTTCTTTCAATTACAATTAATTCATAATGTAATATAAATTAACAAGGAAATGTCATGGGAGCAATTATTACC
Source organism: Eucidaris tribuloides (assembly GCA_001188425.1). Classification (NCBI taxonomy): domain Eukaryota; kingdom Metazoa; phylum Echinodermata; class Echinoidea; order Cidaroida; family Cidaridae; genus Eucidaris; species Eucidaris tribuloides. The sequence continues at coordinate 4,611 of JZLH01S0009387.1, forward strand.
TCGTAATATGGGAAATGCTAGGTCACTTTCATAGTGAAATATTAGATAAACGTCATACACCGGATATGAAATTTTAATTGTATAAATCTATCAGTTTTACCAGTAAATGTCACTGCAATTTGTATTAATTTGGATTCCTTGAGAGGGTCTGATCAATAATAGGCCGAAGGCTTGTTATTGAGCAGCTTTTTGCAATAAAGCGGCATTCAAACACTTATAAGCGTGTACCAACCAACTTCTCAACTTATTAAAAGTGTTATTTTGAGCGGTGTCTAAAGAATTAAAAAACATAGGTCTTTGATCTACATTTAGACAAGTTCGCTTCCAAGAGTGGATAGCTCTTTTCCACCGCATATCATTATATTTTACTTTCGCCAAAAAAATGGTCAGCATTGTACAATTGTTTCTTCGGTAGAATGTCCTTTACAATTTCTAGTAAGGTATTTTATTTTTGGTTTCTATTTTTGTTTTACGATACATCACGTTGTCTTATAACCTTGAACTTAACGTGTGACAAAAACAAAATACTAAAGACCAGCTGTGTTTAACAATTATGTCTCCCATATATTTTTTCTAAATTCAAATTAAGATATTGTTTATTTCAAGTTTTTATGGTTCTTTTAATCTTATTACAAGGCTAATGTTATCCCATATATTAACCATGATCTTTGTAATAAAAACTAAGGTTCAATCACCTCACTTAAACTCAAGGTAATATTGGATATTGAACATTAAACTTAACCAAATGTACTCGTAAATTCTACGTGAATTATGAATTTCAGTGTCAAATTAATACCGCCTCAAAGATCCCACACAAAAACATTGAACTGTTTATACTGTAGTTTGTATTTGTATTTTTGCCAACAATTTGGAAATGTACTTTACAAAATGTTTTGCAAATTTATGAATGAGAAATACCGTTCCTTTTTGAGATTATTCAAAATATGTACCTTCCATTTCAAAATTTAAAATTAAATTTTACTACTGCAATCGTTCTTATCCATTTTTTTCAATGGTTATTAGCAATAATGGTGGTAATTTCAACTAAATTATTTGAATTTACAATTAAATGTAGAATTAACTGATTTGAAACTAATTTGAAGTTTCGTGTATTTTACAGCTTCACAATTTCAAAATTGTGTTCACATTCAATTTGTCGTTCCGTTATTCCCGTAAAATTTATTCATTTTCAACAATATTGACACACAATGTACACTACGTCAGCAGGGCATATACACCATTATCGATCACATAATCGCCATTGATGCGATAAACAATGATGTTTCAGCATTGATTCAATACAAGGCACTTTACCGGAAGCATGTAAACTGTTATTCTAATCCGCACTTTCCCTCACACTCTTCACAAAACAATGGTCGAAAGAAGAAACCCAACCCGTCGATCACGTAGGGGCTAAGTCGGTAAGTGAGTACCAATAATGTAATTAGCGCTTTCAAAGGATACGCCTGCCAATAAAGACATGCCCGTTATTCGATTTTAACGCCGCAATAGAATGGCAAATTGTCGTTTTGTAACGGTAACAGAGCAGTGATCGATATACGTGATACCAGGAAAATGTCCTGAACTAAACAACAGTTGACACTTGACGAAATTCCGTAAAAGGAAGGTCTGTCACGCAGGCATTAGCTCAGTTCTTTTGAAAACTTTGATGAGACTATAAAGATCTGTCAAAGGTATCTTTTCGAAACCTTAAAGAGATTAACACTTAAGTTGTCGCAAGATGCATTTGTAACAGTAGACGTATTTCGACATTTTAAAAGAGAGTAACGCTTAAGTTGTTGCAAGATGCATTTGTAACAGTAGACGTATTTCGACATTTTAAAAGAGAGTAACGCTTAAGTTGTTGCAAGATGCATTTGTAACAGTAGACGTATTTCGACATTTTAAAAGAGAGTAACGCTTAAGTTGTTAACAGTAGACGTATTTCGACATTTTAAAAGAGAGTAACGCTTAAGTTGTTGCAAGATGCATTTGTAACAGTAGACGTATTTCGACATTTTAAAAGAGAGTAACGCTTAAGTTGTTGCAAGATGCATTTGTAACAATAGATGTACCCGTGGTTTCTCAACTGCGCTTGAAATAGATAAATCTTGTATGTGTGGAACGTAATCAGCTATTATGTGCTTTATCTGTCGTTGTTATGTTTTGTTGGTAGTGTCCAAACGACAAAATGTGGATAATACAATACTAGAACACTTTATTTAAAAACTTATTCCCAAGGCAAACAAAAGAGAAATAACACCATAGATATAATTATGTTGTTGCTGTTTTTTTAAATTCCTTTTTGTAGATTTGTTGCCACCATTTGTTTCAGAGTGGAATTAAAGACACAGGTGTGAGGGTCAAATTGTTTGTTGCAGCAAACATGCACCTTCGCACCCACAGAAATCCTACATTCAGGGGAGAAATACAAACAAAAATTCTCTTTTTCTCAAACAATATATGTTGGACAAAACAAAACGATGTTCAATCTCGTTTCAAGGAGTATTCTCACGCAACATCCTACGTACCGTACAAGCATGGCCATGGTTAGATATTTTGAAAGTTGTATGGGCAGGGTTCCAATCAATAGTAAAACGAGAATACCGAGTCGACCTTAAAATATGAATGATTTTGACCTTTTCTTAAACGAATATAGCTTTTATCTTAAGGTTGAAACTCTATTAAAAAATTCTGTCTGCCATTTCATGGTAACGTCATTGTCTTATTTGATATGAAGGACAAAGTAAGATAGCTAATTTCAGCCCAATTTCATTTCACTGTCAAACTTGGGAGTAGTTTTGAGGAAAACGAGAATCCGAACGCTTGAGCCAGAAATGTCAGTGAGAATAATTCTAACCACAATCATTTAATTTTCTTTCCTGTATGAAATATTCTATCTTACTGTGAATATGTCGATGTATGAAAGAATCACCGAATCCTATTTAACCGGGGATGGGCGAGGAGGTTTAGTGGAGGAGTTGATATCAGAAGTATTATTCATTTAAAATTATTATAAAAGAATAGAAATGCAAACAAAATAAATAAAAATCTTTTGCTTGTACCGGTATAACTTTCTTAAAAGGGTGTGCTTACATTTGGTTCATAGGCAAGGATTATAAAAATAAAGTATGTATGCATTACGTATATGTATATGTGTGTGTCTGTTTGTGTGTCTGTGTGTGTGATTGTGTGTGTGTGTGTGTGTGTCATGCGTGTGGTGTTGGTGTGGCTTGTGTGTGTGTGTGTGTGTATGTGTGTGTGTGTGTGTGTGTCTGTCTGTCTGTCTGTCTGTGTTTGTGTGTAAGCCTTGTACCTAGAGTAGCAATGCAATGTATAAAAATATTGATGAATGATTGATAAACTAATATTACACCAATAATACATGATATCCCAATAGGACGCTTTATTGTCTTTGTTTCAATAAATTAATAAAAAATGAAAGAAAAAAAATTCTGCACAGAACATAACCCCACGGGTGGACATATTTTATTTGACCAAGTGAGACATTCGGAATACTAATAACCCAGCAACTCCTTTCCAAACACTCAATTATCGATTATCATAAAGGAAAATATCAATAAAAGCGCATGCTCTAGAATGCAATCATGATGATAGTACGTGCTATTGAATAATGTGCAAAAACATCGATTCAGATATCGTACGCAACCGTATAACTGGTTAACATGCTAAACGCGACAATAATATCCGCATTTTGTCCTAGGAGTATATCAACTATCACATGACTCGTTTAAATTGATTTTTGTTTGGCGAATGTGTGCATTATCTGGCAGCTGTCGTCAGATTTAGGGAGAAACCGCTTTACTCAACGGTATCAATCCGCATAAATATTTATGATCTTGATACCCCTCGGAGGAATATCGGATTCCCCGGCCCGTGTAGACACACATTGCCATGGGTTACGTAGATGTATGTAAAGGGTCATTTTTTTTTGTCCCGCAATATTCACCCGAAAACACGTCTACTAGCATCGATTTGTGTAAATTTGCCGTAAGATGACGGCTCAATTTCATGACAAGTGAAGTATGCATACTGGGAGCATTTACAAAGGGACCATTTTGTGTGATCCTCACTACATTATCGTCACGCATTTAGAAGTTGTTGTTTTCGATTTTCCCCGTTGTTTTTCTTATTCATTAGACGCCCCAAATATATGTAATAAACACCCTAACAGGCAATTGTAATTTAATAAGACAAATCTTGTCAACATCTAGCCAGCGGTTGGTGAAGTGTGAACCATGAACAGTTGGAAGAAACACGCATAGACAAACAAACATACTGACACACAGAACACATACACATCTGCACGAACGCCATACACGCACACACACGCAATTTCTAATTTTTGGATGGAAGGTTTTCATCTAATATTAGGAAAAAATCTAATTCAACATTTTGACCTAGTGTATAGCAGTATGAAACTAAAAAAAAAGGTTATATTATGAAATAATAAAAATTTTCGAGTTGGTGTCATACAGTCTTCCAAGGTCCTAGGATTAATACTGGCGTTCTAATAAGATTCGAGACTTTTCAAATGGTATTATAGTAAATTATATCAAAATGCAGAACACTGTTCTCAAGGCATGAATGGATATCCCATTCTACGCCATAAGCTTTATGTTCATGGCAGTCAAAGTACTGGCCTTGCACCATTATTTTTATATACCACTAATTATTATGATACATATAATTAACATTTTCCGACATAATTTTGGCAAATTGATCCATAGTTTGAGATAACGAGGAGGTAGTTTGGGATCCTGTAAGGACAAGCGTAGTTTTGCCTCTTCTGTTAAGTATCACTGGAGCGTTTCGTGCCATCAAAGCGAATTAATAATCGTACATCATTCATTGTACTGAGAGGGTGACTGATGTAAGCAACAATGTCACAATAAGCTTGCTACAGGAATCTATTCATCAACGCCTGTTCCACTTCAAAATGGCGGGATCTTTTCCGCACTACATCGTTCGATTTTCATGTCAAGATTGAGAACGAAAGTTACAAGTGTGCATTTCTACTTAGTTTAATTACAACAAGCGTGGATGGGCCGTGATCCTCCAAGATTTGTCGTCCATGACAGTCACGGATCGTTCTTTCAGTGGTAGTTATAATTCGTATGTGAATCTACCGTAGTTGCCCTATATCTTTGAAAATCCGTGGCGTAGCCAGTTAGTTTGGTATGGCATGGACCTGGGTATGGAGAGGGGTAGCAGCCAGGCACATGTACTTAATATGGAACCATCAACCATGTCGCACGTGAAAATACATACGCACACGCATACACACAGCAACACACACACACACACACACACACACACACACACACACACACACACACACACACACACACACACACACACACACACACACACACACACACAGACACAGACACACACACACATACACACGCACGCACATCTACACACACGTGCACGCACGCACACACACAGACACACACGCACACATTTCTTTTGTGTATACATGGGGTGAATGTCATGCTGAACCTGTGAGCACTGACGGGGCCTGTGAGTAAGCGGTATAGGGGGTTAAAAAAAAATCCCTATACTCGTTGTTTTCGATATTTTCTTTAATCTGAGTAAATTGGTGAACTTACAAAGGAAAGAGCACAGACTTTGTGATATACTAAATTTCCGTGTGTTGTCTGGATACTAGTTATTGGAGTACCAGGGAATAATTTAAAACAGGGACTCCCTTGCACACCTCCACCTCCACGAGCACAACAAAAACATCAATCTTGCTTTAGATTATCCATGATGGGCATGTCTGTGAAAGAAAACAAGGTCTACACAAGCCTTGTAATACCTTTGTTTAAAGATTGTGTCATTCATTTGCACGTCAAAAAACACCTAAATGAATGAAATCAGCTGAAATCATATCCAATGTGAAGATTAATATAAATAAACACCTCTCATAGAGACTTGGGGTAAAATATTGAGTTTTGGTGAAAATCTGGACGGTTAAACTTCATCCTTTTTCAAATTACTCAGAAGCAATTTCAAAAAATCCGCGATGTGAAACGTGCACATGCCGTTCCAAAATTGCCCGATCAGCCGTTAGCCAAAGGTCGTGCGGAGGTTAGCCGTTTAACCAATCAGTGCGCTCCGCTGGTCTTGCGACGATACACATAACCGCGATTCGCAGTTTGAGCAAAATTGAAACTCACGGAAAGAACAACATTCTGCTAACATGTCGTTATTAGTTTTTCTCATAAAACAACAAATTCATGACGTATGGATCTCAAACTTTGTAAGTACTAAACACACCATTTGTAAGTACTAAACTACCGTTTGGTATTGATAATGAAGGGAAGTAATGGACTTGCACATCCCTGACACAATCTTTAAAACTTTTGTCGCCTGAAGTTATAGAGATCATGGAGTTGCGATTATTTTCATCCACTGAATGTTCTTAACTCAGTCATTGCACCTTTCACTGAGTTAGGTGTTGGTCATAATTCATCACAATTATTCAATAATCCAAAACAGATGATCCGCCCGCCACTTTATCGCTGTCAAGAGTCATTAGGAACGGCGTGAAAGGTTGTTTCCATTGTCCCTGTTTCGTCTTCTGTTTTACTCTGTTGCCACTCCAGACCTTCTCCCCACAGAATTGGTGGCAGACTGTTCGGTAATGCCACGTTTAATCTCAGGGGAGGACAAATGATCTGGGTCTCTAAGTGGAGATGTCAAAAAAGGAGGAAAGAGCATGCACGCATGGCATGTCAATCGAAGAAGAACACGTCATGCATGCATTGCAATACTGATACATCAGGATTCAGAGAATTTCAGCCGCGAATACAAATCGAGAGCATCGCAATTTTTTTCCACCATATTGTAAAGTAATCACGGCCTTATTTTTTTCGTTTCATCTGAGGGGAAAACGAATTGCAATTAACAAACGACATGACTGTCTCCGCTTGAGAGTGATGACTTTTAACTCCTCAATCTCCTCTCAAAAGTAATTAGCATTGGTCTCAATATTTGAAGATTTGATTTGCTGATTTACGTTTTGTTTTTGTAATTTCATGTCTGAGAGTATTTCTCATGAGAGGTGACATACATGTCATGCTTAGCAAATACACCTTACGTCATTAGTGTTATCGACACCATCCTCCTCCAAAAAAAAATCAGAGTGGGAACAAAATGTTCTGAATGCAAAACTATTGGCGTATTATCGCACATATGATTAGTAAACTTGCTAATTGAGCCGGTGAATAACCGTCACTATCAGAAATTTATTGTTAATAATTATTACCACCACCACCAACAATACCACCTCTGGCATTTCATCATAGTCGTAATCGTGGAATTAACTATGTATCGACTATTCCCGTGACTGAAATTTTCACTAGGATTGTCGTAATGTTATCATTACTTCCCCATGATCACCACCTTTACTTTTAATATGTCATCGCCATTAAACAAATCTTTGTCTTCGTCGTCATCATCATCACGTTTACCATAATCACCAGTACCGATATCACATCACCAATACCACCACCACCACCACCACCACCACCACCACCAGTACTACCATCATCATTATCACCACCACCATCACCACCACCACACCCACTACCACCACCACCGCCACCACCACCATCACCACCACCACCACCACCATCACCACCATCACCACCACCACCACTCCCACCCATCACCACCCCCACCACCACTCCCACCACCACCACCACCACCCATCACCACCACCACCATCACCTCCTCCACCACCTTTACCACCACCACACCCGACACCACCAACATCACCACCAGCACCACCAGCACTGCAATCATTATAACCATCGTCATCGCCACTAATAGGCCTTTCATCGCTACTACTACAACTATAATCATAAATACTAACATCATCATAACCATTATCATCATCATCATCATCATCCTCGTTATCATCATCATGATCATCGTAATCATCATCGTCATCATCATCATCACTATTATCTTCATCGATATTTTCATCACCATCACAATTACTGTTACTTTTAACCGTATGACAAATGGATATTTTGTGCAAATCAGTGATGTAAAAATCATTCCAGATGTGACATAACCCTCGCTATGCACTTCATCCAAGTGACTATACCTTATCGATGAAACACCACCCAACTTTGCATGCCACAAAACTCGTTTAGTGGATCCCTTTCGTTCGAAATATTCTAAGTCTTCGTGTGTTAGTGCACCAATGTTTTATTTCCTCATCATAGCTTTGGTAGCATTTCATTTTAACAGGATTTTAACAGATTCAATTGATTTGTAATTGCCTAATAAAAACTGACAGCTATGATTTCTCTGTTAACCACACATTAAATTGCATAAATTATTATCCAAATTCACTATTTTCTTTGCCCTTTTATGCAGTTTGTACACAGATGAGGGTTGGGGTAGCTGCTGTGTTTGGTCCTGTGTCGGTACAAGACTCGTTGGCAGTTCAAGCCGTGTGCGATGCCCTCGACGTGCCCCATATACAGACCCACTGGGAGCGCCGGAAACACCTCCCGGGCCAGAACACCATCAACATGTACCCAGCCAACACCTACATTAGTCTGGCTTTGAGAGACCTCGTGGTGAAATACAAATGGAACAAGATATCTATCATATACGAGGATGACGAAGGTAATTTCCATGTTCTGGTTTGACATGTCACCTATTTAGAACGGTTTTGTTTTGTTTTATTTTATTTTATTTGTTTTATTTTCCTTTGTGTTTTGATATTCATTTCTCTTATCGGTCATGTATAAGAGTAAGCATTGCGCTTTCCGCTTTGCTTTTAATACGCAGTCTAATGACCAAAACGAAACAAATTTAAACATTGCTTTTAAAAACCAATTTATTTATATTAAACGTATACTTTCCTACGCCTGATCTTCCATTTAGTGAGTTAGTTGGCAACAAATCTAAGCTGAGAAAATTATCAAAAAAATTAACAAAAGTCACGTTGTGGATGTGTATTACATGTATCTATTAATAACATGCCAAAATTTTAAGTGAGTATGTTTAAAACAAATGTAAACGCTGTAATTGCACAAATCAACCGAACCAACAAACACACCTAGATCATAAAAATTGCGAAAAAGTCACTTTGCAGATAAGCAGATAAGACTGGAATGTGATCGATGACATGAATGTGTGTGTGTATGTGTGTGTGTGTGTGTGTGTGTGTGTGTGTGTGTGTGTGTGTGTGTGTGTGTGTGTGTGTGTGTGTGTGTGTGTGTATGTGTGTGTGTGTGTTTGTGTGTGTGTCTGTGTGTATGTGTGTGTGTGTGTGTCTGTGTGTCTGTGTGTGTCTGTGTCGTGTGTGTCTGTGTCTGTGTTTCTGTAATTATGTCTATGTGCTTGCACGTGTAGGTAATGTGTATTAGTGGGCTTTGGTTACATGAAATATTATTACTATCCAACGTTTAATCAAACTATTTAGATGAAATATTGATTAAGGTTATAGGATGACTCCTTTACTCAAGCTTTTCGAGCTTTGCAGTCATTCCGTATTTTCGTGTGACTTATAGAAATATCCGAGCAAATTCATGTATTCTTTGTATTCCTTTTCTTCATTTGCCATAATGCATATTAATTTTGAATGTAATTTGTAAGTTAGAAATAAAAAAAAATGACTGAAAGAATGAATGAATGAATGAATGAATGAATGAATGAATGAATGAATGAAATGAATTATGGCACATCATTATAGCCAAACCAAACAGAGTAAAGCGTATTTCGTTTTATCCACATTTCTTTTCGCTTTCAACCATCTTTTCCGAAGGATTGGCAAGATTACAAGGTGTATTGCAGGAATCTGTTCGAAAAGAGATAATGCTGACAATTTACAACGTCAGATCGATGTCCTTTAGATCGCTAATGAAGAAAATAAAAAGTTCAGGAGCCAATCATATAATTATCGACTGCTCAAGAGAGTCGCTACTGATTATGCTCGAACAGGTAAGTGAATCATTTTACATAATATTCTCCGTAGGAAATTACGATTTGAGATTGGTAATCATAATCAAAGACACAATTTAACAATGACCACACTTAATTATTTTGAAAAATGAGAAAAAATGACTTTGATAAGGTCTAAAAGTGAAGCCGTGGAAAAGGGCCCTTCGGAATGATTTTTTAGTGCTTTAAAAAAGTGAAGAAAAAAATCTATGAGTACTCACTTTGACCGGGTTAACCTGTCCATTTCCTTCCATAGACTACTGTCTTATAAAATCTAGAATACTCTGCTTTCATTAATTGTCGTTTGAAACATGGTTAACACTATCTGTTAAACGTATTTTCGATATGATGTATGTGTTCGCACATTGGCCATAATATGATTATCTTATTGGAAATATTTTCAAAGGCTCCATTAGTACAGCAACTATTTATGTTCCCTTACTTCTTTTCCCTGTTTTTCTAATTTTCTTCTCAGCGCATAGGTACATTTTCACTTGATGTGTTAAGCGCTCTACAAAAGCTGTACATTATTATTTTCATTAGTAGTAGTAGTAGTAGTACTAGTAGTAGTACTAGTAGTAGTATTGGAACAACGTGTATGTCGTGACACATTAAAATATATATTTATAGAAAATATATTTGTGAATCTACCACCAAGTGTTCTTGTTGTAAACATTTTGATCCAACCATTTTGAGCACTGCAATGTCCGAAATACCGACATGTCGCAACTTACTTTCTATTTCCTTCTTTCAAATCCACTACTACGAAAACGGGATATTGTAAATGCAAGAGGAATTATGTATGTCCCAGTGGGGTAGGTAAAGAAGGCTAAACGCGATTGGGAAAGAAAACAGAGCTTGGATCTTGGTAAGGCACGCACAGAATTTAACCCATTGGAGACGATTTGATTTCACTATAACGCGCATTTTCCAAAGACCCGAACACGAGATATCTTGTACTTCGTCCAAACGGTTAAGTGTGATAAGAAGGGCTAGTTTGTCATCTCTATTTCAGACATTGAAATTCAGAAAATCGAAGGCCGTCTGTATGACACTACCTGTGAGGTAAACCAGTTATTGGAGGACATTGAAAATCATAACCTCTGTCGATTCATCTAAATTCTTTCAAGACTCTTCCTGAAAATAGATGATGGGTACTTACATGGAAGCACATTTTGTATGTGAACGCAGGAGGAGTATTTTTAAAGTGAATTTAGTTTGATCAAGTTGACTGATTTTAACTTTTCTGAAAGAAAAAAAAAGGAGGAAAGGGACAAGAAAAAGAAATGACAAGAAAAGAAGTGACAGCAAACAAAGCACAGAATAGGAAAAAGTGGAAACTTGCTTGCGTCATGATAATGAACAGTAATACAGCTGCTGTAATTGTAGGTTACTTCATTAAAATAAGCACTGCAAAACGTTTTTTTTTTTTTTTCGTTTTTTACTAAAAGTTAATTATTCATTCTTCGTGGGCACAAGTAACCATTTTCAAATAACGGTATACTCTAAGAAGTGACTTAAGATCGTAGAGTGATTTGTACAGCATTCCCAGTGAACTTCAAAAAAAAGTATATTTTATGTAGTAACTCAAGGGTATTTTTACTGATTCTGCATAATCCATCCTGTTCCTTCGAAAATGAGATTAACAGTTAGATTTATCTTTTTTTATTTCACTCCTAACGGGTGAATCTGTTCACTCTATGTTAAACAGAAATTCATTGTATAAAATTAGCCCTCTAGAACAGTTACAGTTTGTATGTGGTGGTGATGCGATTTATTAATGTTAGTTTAAATCGGTGTTCGTTTTCTGAAGAAAACGAATAGAAAGGGAGAAAAAAGTTAGGAAGAAGGAACATAACTATCACTCATGTAAAAAGAACAGTACAGAACGTACAGTTTGCCTCTTTTCCAATATTCAAGGATATGTGTACGCATTTATTTTCATCTCAATGCATATAAAGTGTGCAACATAATAAACCGCTGTACACTCATAAGATCGCCGACATTTGATGAGTGCTAAACCAGCAAATGCGTGGACACACATGAAAGAAGACCGTGGTACATTGTGGTAATATGTCGAGTTCTCAAAAACCCTTCAGTTAGTCATAATTTCGACTTTTATTCAAAGCATGTTTCGGAAATGGATGTGAATGTGTGCTTGCCTGGTAACCAAACGCAGAAGTACAACAAGTCTGTCACGATAAGCAAATACCGAATGATCGCTGAACAAATTTTTGCTGAACTGAAGGGGATTGTATTTGTACAAAATGATTCACAAAGGATGTACGGTGAATGTTCCGAGTTTTCGTACCAAAATAAATATTCATTTTCCATTTGAAAAA
>JZLH01S0009387.1:29651-43483 GCA_001188425.1 Eucidaris tribuloides
AGGTGGTTCTGGTATATGAAAATCCGATCACGCTTTGACAACAAGTGACGCACCATTCCGGTGGGTGGGGATCGAGGAGGTGGCTGTGAATCTTACATTGATAGGTGTTATTATACATTATGATAATTTCTTCACTTCCACATTTAGACAGAAGGAGATATTCACCCGTCTTGAAGAAAACGCGGCTTAAGATATATTGCCAATGTGTAAAGTACTTGACAAGTCTGTCTGAAAATATATTGTGCAAGTCAAAGTGTCCCTCTGTGGTAATGCAGATGACTTTACATTACCATCTTAGCTTTCAATATGTTCTTTTGTTTGTTCAAATTGCTTGCTATTAATCCTGATATATGTTTAGTTAACAAACGAAAGATAATAACAAAATGTGGCCACTTTTTTTCTACTACCAGTCCATATAGCATTAAGGTCCTCTTCAGTAAAAGTGACACAATTGTGATTCCACCCTTTTTGCTTACAATTCTCGAGATCAAAAGCAAGGAATATGAAAGGAATAAACAGCATTGAAGCTTAAGACCTCACCCTTGATGGCTTGACGTACACAATGTGTCCAGCCATTGTATTCTAACTGTACAAAGCAAGGCGTTTTCATTTGTTACCAATTTGTTCGAGTTTAAAACAGCAAATTGAAAAAAAAAATGTTACATGAAAGCCAAGAAAAACTAAGCTCTTTACTAACGCTCTTTACGTTGATGTTACATAATAGCCAAAAGCCAGTATTTTCGAATTGCTAAAGAGGGCGGGGCAGAAATGAAAACTCAGTTATTAAATCAGCACTTAATCTTACATGCTTAATTTCGTAGTGATTAAATACCGCAAAAGAGCAATGAGCAGGATGATTACCATTTTGGCCAACTCCTAAGACAACTTATTCAGCTTACTTTTTATCAAAACACGAGTGTTATAACGGCTCAATCATTTGGCGCAATAGAAGGGTGATTATGCACATTTTTTTTTAAACTTGTATGTGGTGTATGGTCTTTATTTCATCCATCGCAACACACCCCCCCCCCCGTCACGAATAATCTAGATTCATCGCTCGTGCACTCTATCTTCATACAGAAATAGCCGAAACATGGATGACTACACAAGCCTGAATGTGGTGTACGGCAGAGGCGGGGAGGCAGGGGGGGGGGTTCTGGTCAATAATACAAACGAAATCAACGAAAAAGTCTTCACGTTCTTTTTAAATACAGTCCAATGTGTGGTTTTATTCTACGGGATATGAGACCACTTTCAATCTTAGCATATTGTCGAATTATTAAATTATCAAACTTGTTTACCATATTGTCTACCCCAAAAGAAAACAAACAACAAGTACACACACTAAGAAAAATAGGTCCAACTTTGCACCTTTAGCAATGTCACACTGGCAGCACCTTTACGGGTGCAACTTTGCACCTTTCACACTGGGTGCACCTTTAAAGTCTGAAACGTACAAAGTTTCACCCGTAAAGGTGCTCCCAGTGTGACATTGGTCTGCACCTTTAAAGGTACAAAGTTGGACCTATTTTTCTAAGTGTGCATGATGTACAATCATAGATTCTTCTCAAGGTCTTTATAATTGCACCTGTATGCGAAAGACATGCGGATAGATAAACGGACAAAAGGATGTTACGTAGCTACGACATTTATTCATAATAGTTGGAAAACATCTTGTAGATCCAACCTCGAGTACTTTTCCTTCAGACCCTCAAGATTAGTTTAACATTTTGCCGGAAAATACAAATTGCATTATTGTAAAGGGCAAACCGCTGTTGAAACCACTAAAAACGCACTTTGGAGAGACACAGAAAACCGAGTCTTCCTATTACGTCCACTTGTAGTGACCACTTAAGATGGTAAAAAAAAACGACGACGCAGCTTTACGATCACCTGCTAAACATTTCAATTATTTGTCAGGCTGACGGAGAGAGACGACAATTGTAGCTGTAAAAAGATGGCGTTAAACATGTTAGTCCATGTATGCTCTAATATTTTCATCCAAATATATCGATATCAGTGGAAACGTATTTTTTTAATGTCCAAACCAACCTTAATTGTGTAAGCGAGTAATAGATTGTTATCGAACTTGAAATTGGCGTTTAGTATTCGTAAACGTGAGCCTAAACCTTCGATATACATTTACCGTTATGCCAAATCATTGCTAAAATAATTATTCTAATCATTTTTCACCTCGTCCGGAAACACAATTTCCGTTATTTTGTCCTTGGTCATGTTGGTGAACAGAATCAGATAGCCCAAACGATGTGAAAGCCATATACTTCTCGATATTTTTTTTGGTGACGAAACTGTTCGCCCAGTTTGCCCTATACGCAAGTTTTATAATTTTCACCTCGCAGGCGATGCAATTGCAATTGTGGTTTGTCGTCATTTTCCCCCAGAAATTAAACTTAAACTTGATCGACTAAAATTTATTGTATGACTATAGTCTACTTTTCACAGTCCCATAATATGCACAAAGATTACAATTGTATTATGTGCAATTGAACTTCTCACTGCTAAATAATTCTCGTTAACACCGTGCATCAAATCGTTTTATAGATTCAGCAATGGCGTAACAGCCTGGGGCAGGGGGCAGACTGCCCCCTCCCCCCCCCCCAGGATTTCAGCGGGAAAATCCACCAAATCATCGGGAAAAATGAAAGAAAAGGAAAAAAGAGAAAGGAAGGGAGAAAGGGGAAGAAAGAAATAGAAAATACACTTTTGGACTTAGTCACCGAGAAATTTTTGGCTTTGACCCCCCCCCCCCATAACATGCAGGCACCTGTTACGCCCATGCTTGTCAGACGAGAAGACAAGTGTCCACTTTTCTTTTTTCACAGTAGTGGAGCCGAAATGTTATAGTTGCCAATGCAAATGTTACAATTTAATTTGAAATAGTCAACTCATAGTCACAGGCTTGGTTGCAGCTGTAGGCCTAGTGTGATTCCTGACACGGTCCGCTTATCATTGAGAGACACCCCATGGCATTCTAACTAGACTTCGCGCATGTCTTATCAGTAGGAAAATGAAATCAATACTGACATATTCTCTGAAAGACATTTACAGTACATTATTATTACCACAGCAACCTTTAAGAAGACACGAGCTGAGATTATTGACCTGAGCTGCTAAGAAACAAGAATTAGAAAATAGAATAAGAAACGTTGTTTAAAAGGAGATATCTTCATTGATTAAGAATCGTAACGGTTGTTAATTCTGCTTAAATTTGACCTAGCTAAAGAAAGATGCATAACAATAAGGTTTTCAGACTTTCATGTCGTGTCGTACAGGGCTGAAGGATAAGGGGTGAAATACTTTTAAAATAAACTTCGAATGACCCGTTAGTTCAAATTTTCTTTTAACGATAATACAAATTTACATTCAATAAAATAACCGACTATTCTGTGAAACCTGAAGATCACTAGTTACCTAGAATTTTAAAAATGCCCCCCCCCCCACCACACACACAAAAAAATGATAGCTCAGTGTGTGTACTATGCTTTAAGAATTTTGTCCCTACAGTTATTCTAATCAAAGTCTAACAGCCACCATGGTTCCACTAAATATGAGTTTCTAGACCCTATATTAAATGGTCTTTGATGGTGTTTTCTTCTATATCACAGTGTATTTACACAATGTTAAATTGTAGGCATGCGAAAGAAACACCCTGCCTTTAAAGAGGGTGTTTGCATTGCGAAAACAGGGGTGTTAAATCTAACACCATGGTGCTGCACAATATTGATACCAGACGTTGTGTAGATATTTTTACACCATGGGTGTTATTTAACTCCAAACGAATTCTTTCAAACACCAAAAGCATTAGCCAAGGATGTTGAAAAATCAACACTTTTCCTCTGTTCATATTGTGCAACACCCTTCGTGTTAAATTTAACACCCCATTTTTGGCAGTGTGGTAAGTGACACAAGAGTATAAATTGTTACCTTGACCTCTTTCTTTCTACCCTTTCCTATTTCCAGACATCCATGACGGGCTTAACGGGGAACATTCAATTCGACGATGGTGAGAGATCAGATATCGTCTTCCACGTGTCATCATTACACGAGACCGGAATGCAGCAGGTGACGATGCCCTTTGAACTCTGACCTTTGCCGTACACAGTGGCGACCGAAAGTATCATCACGTTACAAACGCGTTTCCTGAAACGTCGTTTTTTTTTTTTTTTTATTTAACGTATGTTCAAACGCGACGAAGCCCCAAAAGCCAGCATAGTAAATGCGTCCATTGCGTTTATTGCCGGGGGGGGGGGGTTACTCAGGACTTGGGTTCCGACGGGGGGGGGGGTTGCCGGCTGAAGTCGAAAAACCCGACCCTTTTTAAGGGTCATTTTGGCGGAAAATGGTACCTATTATTAAGGTTTTTTATTCAGAAAAATGGTATTTTTGTGCATTTTAGCGATGAAATAGACGAAAATATCTAGTGTAAATAGAAAAATTTCAAAATCGTTACCCATGTTTAAAGGTATTGGCTAACATTTACCACAGTTAAAAAATTCTGAGCTACATGATTCCCCATGCTACCATTGTCTTTGATAAGGTCTAAAAATGACGCCCTGAAAAAATTGTATTTCAAAATGATTATTTAGTGCTTTAAAAACGTGAAAATCGTAAGTTGATCGGACTCACCTGCCCATTTTCTCCCATAGACTTACTGTGTGTACACCTACTCTATTTAAACTCGCCCCGAGTTTTAATTGTTTATTCATGCATAACTTCCCATTGGCAGTGTAACTTTCCAAACTTTTTTATTCCAGCGTGTTTATTTGTCCATATGAACACAACTATGTAGTTCAGATATCAAAATTTGACAATTTTTTAAATTGAAGCTCCACAATGTTAGCCTATCACTTTAAGGATTTTTCCCCCAAAAACCATACCCATTTGCGAAAAAGTCACCTATTAGAGCGGCACACTCCTGTTTACCTTTCTAGATAAGTACCCCCCTCCCCTCCCCGGGGTTTATTGAAACGAATTCTCAGAAAACGCATTTGTAGCCTTTGTAGCCGTTTGTAACGTGACGATACTTTTGGTCGCCACTGTACGTCTATCGTCTGTGTTATTTTACTCCCCCAAAAATAGAATTTTTAAAACACAAATGATAAAAATTATATTTCGCATAAATCTGATGCAAGAACCGAATCACGGTAGCATTGTATCCTTACAACTCATTCTGTTTACATTGTATCAAGGGAAAATTACTGTTCCCTTTAACCCGTTGGAGACTATGTACAAGATATCTCGTTATGGTGTCTATGGAAAATGCATGTTACAGTGAAATCAAATCGTCTCCAAAGGGTCAAAACAAGTTACTAACAGAGGGCGATATTCCAGTTTTTCTCGCTTGTAAAGTTTTAACAACCCTGTATGCTAAGGGTTGCATTTAAATGCTTCAATTAATATTTTAAGTTATTGCACGATTCTGCTGGTCACCCCAACCGAAATATAAAAACTGCATAACAGTTAATCTAACTGAATGAATAGAATAAATGCTAACATTAAATAAATGACAGGAAAATTTAAGCACAAATTTATATAATGAATCAATCAAACTAACCCTGCCTCATTGAAATGAAGGACGACGTTACCGAAAAGACAAAGATCAAAATTCCTTTGTAAGTAGCTGCTCGGATCAAATGCAAAATGATCAAATGAAGGGATAATCCGTGTAAAATAACTTAAAGGCACTGTTTAACAATGTTTCCAGTTTAAAAAATCTGAGCTTCATGATTCCCCATGCTACTAGTGTCTTTGATACGGTCTAAAAATGAAGCCCTGAAAAAATTGCAGTGTAAAACAATCATTAAGTGCTTTAAAAAAGTGAAAATCATTGAGAGACCATTCCAGCTTTTCTCCATAGACTGCTGTGTTGCAGAATTTCCTATCGCCCGATACAAAATTAATATGCCAATTTGTATCTGCACATATTGTACTAGTGACAGCATAACTGTCCAAACTTTTGTGTTCTAGGGTGTTTATTTGTCCATTCAAACACTGTCAGATATGTCAGATAGCAAAGTTCGACAATTTTTTAAACGGGTCTTCCACAGTGTTATATAGTGTCTTTAATATTATTTTTGAATTATGTCGTCAAAATAAAATTAAAAAAATACTCAATGGCAGCTGTCGCTACTTCTTCTGAAATTCTTCAAGAACTACTATACTTGTACTTCTAGGACAATGAGAAAGATAGAAACGCATTATACTTATAAATGTCATGGAGCTAATTCCTACTCCTTAAGGAGTGTGCTTAGGGACCACTCCTTTTGGCGCTAAATTTCGGATCTAAGATTTTAGGATAGCGGGAAACTTGGCTCCAAAACGACGGATTTTTTCCACTCTCTTATTTTTAGCTCCAAAATTTAGCGCCAAAAGGAGTGGTCCCTAATCAAACTGCTTAAGGAGTGGGAATTAGCTCTTTGACCACTGGCGAAAATCCGTGACACCATCACATTCATCAAGAGAGGGGTGGTCTATTCTTTCATCCCCCTTGATGAATGTGATGGCATCACGGATTTTCGCCAATGTTTGTGGCATTTAGAGATATATGAATAAGTGAATGAGTATGAAAAAAAATGTGCCTTCAAATGGATCCCCACGTTACATATCCGACGAAACAGATTTATAATTTGTCCCCAGTCACCACTGTTTTTTTTTTTTCGTTTTCTTGCAGATTGGCAATTGGACTTTAGAAAACGGAGTAACATTTTATCCCCAAGTAGATGAAACTGTCAACCCATCACGAAGCGGATTCAACAGAACGCTGGTAGTCACAACTGTGTTGGTAAGATAGCTGGCCTTCAACTGGTTCTATTTCTTCCTACTTTCTTCTGCTTTTTGTGAAGATCCTAATTTTCCCGCTCCTAAAAAAATCCTTATATTCCTACTATTTCCCACTTTTTTGTCAAAAAACCCTTGCGAAAGATTTAATATTTGTTCGGAGTTGAGTACTTTTACAGGTGTTTGCTGAGAGTACTGTAACTACCATCACCTGTTTCCGTTTCCGTGGTTTTCGCGTTTTTCGCTAATTTTAGAAGTTTCTCGCGTATTCGGCATGTTTCCATTTTCTTCGGGGTTACTACTCCAAACTTTACTTCAGTTTCCTCTTACTTTGGTGGATTGAATCCTACTTTTATCCAACTTTTTGGAGACTTTTGCTCCTAATTTTCTCCTTTTTTTCAGCCTGAGATATTACCGATATATCAGATATTTTTGTATAATTATGAGATGCATTTATGAACAATAGCCAGCCAGATCACCGCAGATCCAGAAGGCTAATCAAATGGTTCAAAGCGGCTCAACAAAATTATTATTATCAATGGGGGTAAATGACACTTGGGCTCTAATTAAAGGGGAATGAAACCCGGACATCTTACTGAATTCAGAGAGTACAGAACAATACAAGAAGGAAAATAGTGAAAGTTTGAGCAAATTTGGTTGAACGGTTCAAGAGTTATGATTGTTCAAAGTTTATTTAATCCTTGTTATGGAGGATCCTCAAATTGGCAACTCTACCCACTTTTCCGATGAAAGTATGGAGAATTTCCCATTGGATTTGTACACAAATTTTCAATAATTTACAGTTTGCTGAAGTATCAGTTGAGAAAGTATCTAAATTCTTTCAGAAAAACGTGTAGAATCATTTTTATCAGGACATATTTGCACAACAAGCAAGAGCAAAACAGATATTTGATAAAAAGAGAGAATAAGTGAAAGTTTGTGTACAAAACCAATGAAGATTTCTTCTCAATTTCATCTAAAAAGCTGGTAGAGTTGCCAATTTAACAATCCTCCATAACAAGGATCAAATAAACTTTGAACAAACATAACTCTTGAACCGTTCAACCAAATTTGTTCAAACTTTCACTAATTTCCTTCTTATATTGTTCAGTAATCTCTGAACGCAGGAATGTGTCTGGGTTTCATTCCACTTTGATAAATTTTCATTTTTCCAAAAGAAATTACCTTGAGCCCCGTAACAGTAATTGTTCCAGCGGCAACGTCTGTGAGGGTGATCCAACATTTGCTCCGGCTACAGTTGTTCTGGTGAAAATATTTCAGAAGACAAAGAGTTAGGGTTAGGGTTGGGATTGGGTTTCCATTTCAGAATAGGATTAGGGTTAATAGTGTTTGGGTAGGGTTAGGGTTGAGGTAAGGGTTAGTGCATGAAATAATCGTCGGAGCATTGTCGCCGGAGAACATGTTGGACATTCTCTGTGAGACTATTTCAGACTTTGAAGCTATGTACATAAAGCTTCTATCCAGCTGATGAGTTTTTGTGGAAGGAATCAAGACAGTGCAGAAGTGGGGTGGGGGGGGGGAGTCATTTCATTTAATTCTTTTGGAAACTGTATAGCATTCATTTAACTGTACCAGACACAAGCAGCTGTAACCTGCTACTATACAATGTATTCCATTTTAACAAGAACTTTGTCAGTATTGTTATTACTGACGTAATTGCTACTCCTGACTTCCCTGGGGTATATCTAACCCTCTCAGTCTCATCACAACACAATTCTATTGACTTTGCACTAGTGCTGCGACTTAAAATTTTAATTTTCCCCTACGCCGCATGCGTATTTCCCCTACGAACACTACTTTTCCCCCACGCCCAATTCCAACAGCCCAATTTCCCCTACAAAAATCCACTTTTCTCCTTCAAAGGTACGTTTTCCCCTGCAAAAATAATATTAGTAAATGGAAGAAAAGGAAGAGCACGCTTTGATAACGGACGAATATTTAAGGAAAATCTTTGAAATCCTTTGGGGGATTTAAGAATATTTCTGAAAATTGTTAAAAACCCCTACCTTTCACTACGGGACGTCATTTTCTCTGTACGTATCCCCTGCAACCTACAGTTGCCTAAAATCTCCTTCGGTAGGGAGTTTCCCCTTCGAGTGGCATTCTTGCTTTGCATTTGTGATACAATGGCGCTGACAGGAGTTGTTGTAGACCAATTCTGTTGAAAATGTTTTGATGAAAAATATCCAAGTACATCAGAATACCTTTTCGAGGACTTCCCCCGGAATTCAAAGATTTTCAGCATTAATAATGGATTTGCCGATAGAAATTTTCAATTGGTAGACCACAGTGTGGAGGGTTTGCCCCCTTCTGGTTGTATTGGCACATGCCTTTCCCTCTCTGTATTCATCAACAATCGCTCGAAGTGTGTTATACATTAACATGTTATACATTAAATATCATTTTCACTAGCCCCTGGTAGAATTTTCGTTCCTAAGTCCTTCGTTGCATAAGCTATTTGAATTTGAATTTGAATTTATTGTCTACAAATGTATATGAATCATCTCAAAAGTTTCCAGAAACGCCAAATAGTTTCTTGATTTTTTTCTCTTTTTTGGCTATTTCAATTCAAACTCGTCAAGATTATCTCGCCATCATGTCTTTGGACCATGGTTGCGTGGCTACTTTGTGACATTTGCGTGATATGCTTCACCTTTGCCATAATCATGATAATTGTACAATTCAAGGGAACTATCACAGTGCTACCTTGAGTAGTCCATAAAAAAATATAATGATATAAAATATACATTGTTGCTAATTTACTTTCAGGAAAAGCCTTTCGTTATGTACAAGCAGACGGAAGACGGCCGAACGCTGGAGGGGAACGAGAAGTTCGAAGGATTCTGCATCGAACTCTTACAACACTTGGCGGAGAAGATCGGATTCGACTACGAGATAAAACTGGTTGCCGATGGCAATTATGGCTCGGAGGAAGAAGACGGAAGCTGGAATGGAATGGTGGGGGAATTGATTGAGAGGGTAGGTAACTCTGGAGGAGGTATGATCGAACAGATTTCATGGCATTTGCACCGGTGATAATTGCATGCATGGACCCTAATCTCTGTCCTAACCCTTACCCTAACCCTAACCATAACGCTGTACTGAATTGGAGACCCAAAGGCAACCATTGCTACTCTTGGTATAGGAACTGATTGAGAGGGTAGGCAACCCAGGAGGACGTATGACCGGAAAAGGTTCCATGACATTTTGCTCCGGTGATAATTACATGCTCTAACCAACCCTAACCCTATAACCATAACACTCACCTTAACACTAATCCTAATTCTAACCCTATACCTATTCTGAATTGGAAACCCAAAGTCAACCATTGTTACTCTTGGTCGAGGAATTGATTGACAGGGTACGTAACCCAGGAGGACGTGTAACCAGAAAGGGTTACTTGACATTTGAACCGGTGATAAATGCATGCACAGTGCAAACACTGAGGAGTTAAATTTAACACCTATGGTGTTGCACAATATAGATACTATACGTGGTGTAAGTTTTTAACATGTGGGTGTTATTTTAACACCAAACGAATTATTTCAAACACCAAGAGAATGGGCTTTAACACCAAGGGTGTTGAAAAATCAACACTTTTCCGGAATATATATTGTGCAACACCCTTGATGTTAATTTAACACTCCAATTTTTGCACTGCACTAATCATAATCTCGACCCTAACCCTAACACTAACACTAACCTTAACCCTAACCATAACGCTATACTGAACTGGAATCCCAATGGCAACCCTTGTTC
Organism: Eucidaris tribuloides; assembly: GCA_001188425.1. Taxonomy (NCBI): domain Eukaryota; kingdom Metazoa; phylum Echinodermata; class Echinoidea; order Cidaroida; family Cidaridae; genus Eucidaris; species Eucidaris tribuloides. Next base: position 40,230 of record JZLH01S0009387.1, read on the forward strand.
CTTACTCTTGGTGGGGAACCTGAATGAAAGGGTAGGGGACCAGGGAGGACGTATGGTCAAAAAATGTACCATGACATTTTGCTCCGGTGACATTTGCATGCACTAACCCTAACCTCAACCGTACCCTAACCCTAATCATAACGCTATACTGAATTGAAAAGCCAATGTCAACCCTTGTACACTCTTAAAAATCCCGGGTCAGACTGACTCGGAAAAGAAATCCGTTGGGGGCACACCCGGAAAGGGTCAATTTTAACCAAAATCAGGGTCAAGGTTGATTAAAATATGAGTCAAACTGGCTTGGATTTTGGTCAAACTTGACCCGGAATGTGGTTATACCTTACCCTTTTCCGGGTGTGGCCCCAACGGATCCTTTCTCCGAGTCAGACTGACCTGGAATTTTTAAGAGTGTACCTTACTGTTGGTGGGGGAACTGATTGAGAGGCTTGATGATGAAGGGGATGGCCAAAAGGGTTTCATGCCATTCGCTAAAGTGATAATTACATACGGTAACCACAGAGACTCAAAACTTTAGACAGCTATATGACAGGGGAAAGCTATGACACAACAGTCTATGGGGTGAACCCTTTGGGGTAGCAGTGCTTGTCACTGAAACGGCTATCCCGAGTAAATAAGACACTATTATCATTATTATATTATTGAAGCTGTCCTGTACAATGAAACCATGATGAAACTAAGCTGTCTATGTTGTTAAGGATAGATTGTGGGAAACAGTGGTGCCCACAAATCTTAAACTTAAGCCAAAAGGGTGAGCTCGTCCCTGCTGGAAAGAACACAGTGTCCCACAGTGTGGAACACATTGTGAACACAGTGTGAAATATCTTCATAGTGTTAAATTCGAGCGTTTTAACATTGTGAATCATCAATTCACAGTGTGGAACAGAACATCACTTTGTGAACACTCTGTGAAAAAGTTCACCACAGGGTGAAATCCTCTTCACACGGTTAGATTCGGGCGTTTTCACAAAGCCGACTATGTGAACACACTGTGAACACACTGTGGAACACGTGTTCTTTCCAGCAGGGGTAGGAAACAGTGGTGCCCACAATTCTTAAACTTGAGCCAAAAGGGTAAGCTCGTGTTTTCTGCCAGGACAGTGGACTTTTACTGATAACTTATCATGTGTTTTTGTTTTTCTTGTTGATCAATAGAAAGCTGACCTGGCGGTGGCGCCGCTGACAATATCCTTCGTCCGCGAGGAGGTGATGGATTTCTCCAAACCGTTCATGTACCTCGGCGTCACCATCCTCTACCGGGTTCCCGAGCCGCAGAACCCCGGCGTCTTCTCCTTCCTCAACCCACTGTCGTTCGACATCTGGATGTACATCATCATGGCGTACCTCGCGGTCAGCCTGGCGTTCTTCCTCCTGGCCCGGTTCAGCCCGTACGAGTGGTACAACTCGCACCCCATCAACCCCGACTACGATGCCGTCGAAAACCAGTTCACGTTGCTTAGCTGTCTTTGGTTCGCGTTCGGTGGGCTCATGCAGCAGGGCTCCGAACTCAATCCAAAGGCGTTCTCCACCCGGGTCCTCAGCGGGTTCTGGTGGTTCTTTTCACTGATTCTCGTTTCGTCGTACACCGCCAATCTAGCCGCTTTCCTCACCGTCGAAAGAATGATATCGCCCATACAGAACGCCGATGATTTAGCCAAACAGACAACGATTGAATATGGCACTAGAAATAGCGGATCAACTCATACATTTTTCAAGGTAGTTTGCTCTTAAAGACAACCTTTATGGTTTGTAGATTAATCCGTTGGGGACTAAATACGAGACATCTCGGCTGAGGTCTATGGAAAATGCATGTTATAGCAAAATCAAACCGTCTCCAACGGGTTAAATGTCACATTGTTATACTGCAGAGTGTCCGCAGTTATGTTTCCTTGTCTTTTATTTTTGGGGGTGTATTGTGAATTTTTTTGTCTATTTTTATTGAACGAAAAAGGTTGATCATCGTGGTGTCGAACTTTCAGACAGTATACTTGATCAGTTGACACACATTATAGCAAACGAAAAGAGGATTGCGACGTTTCGACCTCAACGTCTAACCTTTCTACATTGCATGATGAAGGCTAGTAGTTACAGCCGAAACGTCCCAATATACTCCTCTTTTCGTTTGCCACATCGTGTGACTACTGAGCAAGTGTATAATCCTTCATGTTTATGTAGTTGTCTTTAATTCACGAGGCAATTTGGAAACCTATTCTGCAATAACAGCCAATATCTTATAGCCAGGGCGGCGCCAGGGTAGAATCTTAGGGAGGGCAAAAGCCATTATGGAGGCGAAAATGTCCAAAAGACCCAAATTTCAAGAATTACACTGCAAAAACCCCATGATTTCCTGAATGTGAAAATTTTATGGGGGTGGCTGTCCCCCTGGGGCGCCGGCCCTGCATGCTTATAGCTTTGATTGCTGTATCTATTAATTTCTGAACCAGTATCGTCATATGTCATGATATGTAGCAAATGACAAATGCATAACAAAAATCTTTAAAGATACCTTAATATTGCTATCATTTTCAGTATTTTTTTAGAATGTGTGGGTTTTAGCTTCAAAAAGATATATTACATTACAATTTTCAAATAAAGATTCAGTATAAGCTACAATTCACTTGTAACTCGTGTTTTAACATGACGAATCCCCTTTCCTCGTTCTTTATCTCTTTTGGAGTTTCAGTGTAGTGGACGAATAAGACAACAATAAATGTACTGTAGTAACATACACACCATTAGCTGCTGTGGGAGAAATAATAGACCTAGATGAAAGTCTTTTTTTTTTGGTGTATATGAAGTGTGATATGATACTATCAAATAATTCATCCGTCAATTTCAGGCAGAGGAATCTGTCACAGACCAGTCCAACTAAATACATCCCATCACACTGCATGTATCCATGCAACTATTTCCTTCAAGTAATAAATCCGATTAGGACCGCGTGATACAGTCATTCAGATTTGGAGTGTTACTCGCTATATTTGAGCAACAGGATGTCCAAGAGCTCGATGCTATGTTGTACGTCTTCTCTATTCCTACATAAGACTCCGAAGAAAAAAAAACAACAACAACATTTCATTTGCAGGCGTTTAAACAGTTTTCGTCAGTTGCAATTGGTTGATGCATAGGTCTGGATGCGTAATTCAAAATTGTTTCCAAAGAGCTAGATATGGTTGAAGTACTTCACATCAGCAGGAAATCACAATAATGGCGTACATAGCTGGATGCTGTAAGGT
>JZLH01S0009387.1:48241-58919 GCA_001188425.1 Eucidaris tribuloides
CATTAACTAATTAAAAAAAAATTAAAGACATTCAGAATCTATTATTACAGGGTTATGACTTTGGGGCATAACGCTTTCAAATAACAAAAAATCCCCAAAACTAATTCATTAGTCTGTTAGTGCAAAATTTTCTCTTTGAGAGCAAGATCAGAATTCCTTACCGAGCAGATGAGTTGAAGCCAAAAATGGCATCCTGTTTGTAGCATACTATAGTTTCACAAATAATGAGAAGTATAAAAACAAGAAAGACCACTAATTCTGAATTCTTAAGGGGTATGAAGAACGTATTCTGATTTGTATTTACCGACATACACAAGTCGACATCATTCTAATGTTTTAGAGAATGGAACAATTACTCATTTAAAGCAGTCAGGCGTTCTAAGTTAACTGCTATTCTATAAAGAACTTCACCACCTCAAATAATTTTCCTGTAAATAAGGAAAAGGGCTATTAATTCAACTGTTGCTTTTGAGCTTTGCCACACACCAGGTTATCACAGTGTTGATCTATCTTTAAAACGAATGAAGAGAAAAAAGTGTGGTCATAAGTCAGTAATGGAAGCACGTAAATTTAACTAAAAATATTAACCTGATCTTATTTCACTGTGTTGGAGGGGAAGTCCACAGTGACACCAAGTTGATTTTAATAAAAGCAAGAAAATGGGAGAAACCTATTAATGAAGGTTTAGCGAAAATCCATCAAAGAAAAATAGAGTTATGGTTTTTTTTTTTAGTTTAAAATTGTAACGTCACTTGCGAGCAGCTCCCTCATATGACATGTATACGAATTCCTTCGCATTCACCATATAATCAGAAACATTATTTCATACATGTTTCTATGAAAAAAAATCAATTATCATAAACCATCAAAAATGCTAAATCATAAAAAAATTACATGATTATGGGGAGCTGGGCGCATGTGACGTCACAAAATAAAAAAAACTTGGAAACTTCATAACTTTATTATTCTTTGGTGGAATTTTGCCATACTTTTAACATGTTTCTCTCATTTTTCTGCTCTTATTAATACCAAGGTGACGTCAGGGTAGAGTTTGCCTTTAAGTTTCTCTTTTTATTTGGCCTAATTTGCAGGATCTAGACATCGTGACGAAATCACTAAAGCCATCCTCCAACTCCAAGAAGACGATGTTCTCCTGGAGATGAAGAACAAGTGGTGGAAGGCGGGGAAATGTCAGCGAGATGACGGCTCGAAAGATGACGCGAGCGAGTTAGGATTGAAAAACATAGGAGGGATATTCCTCGTCTTGGTGGCTGGCCTCGTGCTGGGTGTACTAGTGGCCATCACGGAGTTTGTCTGGAAATCCAAACAAAATGCAGAAATAGATAAGGTAAGTATTATTTCATATTTCATATTTTATATTTATTTATTTGTTTATACATTTTACCATATTTCAACAGGATGACATAATCAGTCCAGTAATTGTTTTACATAATAGATACAAATTTGAGTGAAAGTAAAAAAAAGGGACATTACAGTAGAAAATGACGACGATCAACGATACATGTATAAAGAAAAAACACCATATTAACAATCTCGAGTAATCATAAGTTGGTTTATACCACTGATTATCCACTCCTTGTCTGGCTTCCAGATATTCATATTATCCCATAAGAAAATCTTCAGTCCACTGCTTTGACTAAGACTAGTCAGAGTGAGCGTACTCTACATGCAGAAAAAGTCGGAGAGTGAGTATAATCTGAAGGTACAGAAAAAGTTGGAGAGTGAGTGTACTTTGGAAGTAAAATAAAGTTGCATGGTCTGGAACCGAGACTAGTCCATGAACATATTGTGGATGGATATGTTTGCGTGTGATAAATATTGTATTTTTATCATTAAGCTTATGTTTATACTGTTTTCAGTGTATTTTGTACTGATATAAGTCACCTTCGTGGTCTTTTATTCTTAAACGCATTTTTTTTTCATGTTTTTGGCGTCTATAATTCCTGTAGGTCGTGCGTTAGTGTAGTGTTATCTTTATAATTCAAAATCCACATTACATTCTAAGTAAAGTGCTCTGAACACCATATTAATAATTAATTGATTATTCACATTGCGTAATCTTTCTGATTGACAGTCAATACAAGCTACCTCTACTCTATCTTGTTCATTACAGAAATCGTTATGCGCCGAAATGATGGCTGGTTTCCGTTTCGCTTTCCGATGCAATGGAAAGAAACGTGCGCCCTCTTCGATAGAACATAAATATATACCCGCCCCCTATCCTACTGGGATAAACGGACAGATGATTCCCATGACGGAAACAGTGGCATAGCCACGGCTGGGCAATCGATGTGTGAATGGCCCAGCCAGGTGCAACTGTCAGTAAGAAACTGATCCTTGAGGCTTCCAAACTCCAATACATTGATCTTATGTTTATGAATTTGGACACAGTGGAAGAAGTCCGCGTGGCGAAAACATCGGGCAATATAACGGACTATTGCCCGCGGGACCAGTCTGACGTGACGTCCAATTGATGAAAGTTACAGCACGGATTTCCGAGCGAAGAATCACGATGTGATGGATTGTTTCGAGATGTTCTGCTAGTAGTGATACTGCATCCGAAGCTTGCGAGATATGACGTGGTGACGATATTAATGTATTTTGCGATCCGAAAAACGACTCGGAGAAATGGACTCCTGTATTGTCTTAAGTTGAGCAGGTGTGACTCGAACTGATCATTAAATTATTGACGTAATTATTTATACAAACAAAAACACCCCGTATTGTCGCGTGGTTATCATTTGGACTTCTTGTGGACAAGGAGACCCTTGCTTTTAGGTCTTCCAACAATCAGCGGGAGTAGCGCTATGCAACGGACAATGAAAACACCTGGATGATTTCAGAGTCTCTGCGGATCATTGGTATACTAGTATCAGCACACATTGAGGGTACCGTAGATGCAACGCCTGTACTATTTTATTTGAATTAATTAAACGCACTGGCAGCATGTTCACATGTATGTCTCATATTTCCTTGAAAATTGAGGATGTATAAGTCAACTAAATATAAGATACGGGATGCCCTGGTATTCTGGTAATAATTCGGAATATTTTACACTTTAAGTACTAATACATCTACAATGCTGCGTGTCTTTGCTCACAACCCTGCTGGAAAGAACACAGTGTGAAACACAATGTGAAACACAGTGTGAACACATCGTGAACACAGTTGAAATCTCTTCACAGTGTTAACATTGTGAATCATCGATTCGCAGTGTGTAGCAGAACATCACTATGTGAACACTCTGTGAAAAACCCTCACCACAGTGTGAAATCATCTTTACACTGTTAAATTCAGGCGTTTTTACATAGCCAACTACTAGTATGTGAACACACTGTAAACATACTGTGAACACACTGTAAACATACTGTGAACACACTGTGAACATACTGTGAACATACTGTGAGACACTGTGTTCTTTCCAGTAGGGAATATGCACTTGCACTACTCTCGGGAGGGGCTGAAGATAAGAAGATAATTATTAACCTAGGTCCTAATTGACTGTACCGTCAATACAACGTTTGGTCGCAGATGGCGCTTTTTACCAAATGCGCACGCACTTCCCTAAAATTAATAGTTATACTCAATAACTTCCTGTCTCCATTAAAGATATGAAAGGGTGAAATATTAAAGTCAACAAAATATTAAGTTTTTGTATTTTCTGAAGAATAGTAGGAAGAATGATGCTGCCCTGATAGAGCTTGTTGAATGATTAAAAAAAAATCAGTAATGATTTGCATTTATGCCCCCCCCCCCCAAAAAAAAAAAATCATGAATTTTACAAACATTGCAAACTTTTGCCTATACAAAGTGGAACTGACCTTGTCAAAACCACCTGGTTTGCACGTGCAGTGGATGAGGGCAGCGCCCTCGGGCGTTGCATTGACTGTACGCCCAATTTGACTAATACGGGGAATAATCTTCGCGTTGCTGACTAATTCGGAGAGTCATCATGCACAATCCCCGTCACAAATTAACCCTTTGGAGTCTAAGTACGGGATATCTCGGGTTAGGTGTCTTTGGAGAATGCATGTTATATCAAAAGTTGACCGTCTCCAAAGGGATAACTCAGACTGATTCTGCCGTGCAGAGGACAACTTTTAATATTAACATTTATCGAACATGACGTTTCAGGAAATCTTGCGCATATTCATGTTAATTGAATTTTTTTCAGTTTTCTTTCCAATTTGTTTTCTACTATCTGATAAACAGTCCCATTACAATAAAAAAAGTTAATATTATAATCAACAATTTAAACAAATAACAAAATTTTGAAAGTTTTAAAACGTTGTGTTTAATTTCAACATCCTGGTCTTTGCAGTGTACATGTAGGGAAGTTTACTTTATGTAACCGCTCAGCTGTTCACACATCTTTTTACAAAATGTCAGCGAAAGTTAGTTATAATGTCATATCACATGAAGAAACTGATGAAGAGTATGTAGCGAAGTCACTGCTGTGCAACAGCTGCAAAACGTAAGCAGTAACGAGTTCGTGATTTTTTTTTAGATTTCTTGGAAATGAAATGCTCACTTTACTATGATAGATTATCCATTGCTTGGACTTTTAAAACAATTACAGCACATCTACAGCTAGCTACAAAAAATACTCATTTGGATATCTCAAGGTAGTTAGGAGTACTGCATTTCAGAACCTTTAGCAAAATCGAAACTTTTTTTTCCAATTTGAAATATTTCCCCAGCTGCAACTATGACAAAAACGATGCTTTAAAAATGTTTTATTGGAAAACCAGGTGATTAACATTTAGGCCTATAGAATTATTACCGATTTTTTTTTGTACTACTGTCACCTAAAACTCTAAGTTACAAAGTAAAGCTGAAATGCTTCATATACCTCTTGAAAACACCAGGAATGGAATGGTTGTATGTAGTTTTGCCATTCCTCTATCCTGGAGTGTTAAATTTAACACCCAAAGTGTTGGACAATATGAATGCCAGAAGTGCTATCAACTGTTAACACCACGGGTGTTATTTTAACACCAAACGAATTATTTCAACATAAAGAACATTGACTTTAACACCAGGGGTGTTGAACAATCGACACTTTCTCGGTATTCATATTGTACAACACCATGGGTGCTAAATTTTACACCCCAGTTTCTGCAGTGCACATCACTAGATCCGTAGAAACTCGATCTATAGGCTGTCTTGGCTGTTCCAGTGTTTTGTGATTTTGTAGAAACTTGTGTTTCCTTTATTTGAATCCACAGCAATAATTACCGTCGAGCAATATAATTGGTGTTGATACATGTTTAAAGAAGGGTCGCCGTATCAATCCTTCACTCCATGTCACGTACGGTGATGAAATAATTTTACGTTTATAAGAAGAGGAAAATAATGACTGTAATTGGCTATTTAAATCATCTTATACATATTGCAAATTGTGAGAAATGAAAGTGGATAGAAAAACGGATTTACCTATAATCACGTGATCGGAAATAATTCATCTACGTTCTATCGCAGCCAATTAGCATTGCCGTGACCGACGTCAACTGTTGAATTTAATATTTTGTATATTGCCAAAAGTTTAGCAAAAATAAAGCATGTTTGTAAAGTAAACGTCGGTGCAATAAATCAAGTTTTATCTTGCCTACAGCTTTTTGTCATAATAAGAATTTGTAAAGGTGTACCACACGGCTTGTTGAGTCCGTCTGCAGATTAGCAAATATTTTTCGACTCTTGTTTTAATTGTATAATTATAGTTTGCCTTTACAAGTAAGTGATTAGAAAGACAGCGAGGGTGATTTTTTTTTTACTCAGCTTGCTTAGTTCTTGTGTTGAATTGTTTACCATGTTCATGACACGCAACGTGGTTTGTAGATAGAGAAAAGAACGATCTACATTTATTTGCAAAAATCAATGTGGTACACAGTAAAACCGGTTGTTTAAATATTTTAAACAACTGCATACCGTTGTTTTTAAGCATGTCACTCTAACAATATTGTTTTTTTTTTAAAACAACCTTGATTGTGGAATCCTTCTTTTAAACAATATTGGTTAAAATGTAAACAGCGTTGTTCAAATCTTAACCAATATTGTTGAAAAGACGGATTCGACAATCATGGTTGTTTGAAAATTGTAAACAATGTTAGAGTAACAGATTTAAACAACGGTATGCAGTTGTTTAAATTATTTGAAACAGCATTTTTACTGTGTATTCTGTGAGAGAACAGTTTGTATAGCAAACCACATTAGCTGTAACGACCTAATTCGGTGTGCATGTGTTAAGATGTAAAGAAAGTTTCGGAATTTATCGATAAGCGGTACATGCAATGAATCTATACGGTTGGACAAATCGTGTACCTATGCAAAGGCCGTTAACTGTATGTCGTGTACCTATGCAAAGGGCGTTAAATGTATGTCGAGTGCCTATGCAAAGGCCACTAATATAATACAAAATGAATACAGTTAACGGCCTTTGCATAGGCACACGACGAAATCTAACAACACAAAGAAAAAAGTGATATAGGATTGATTCCTGTGACTACTGCTGCTAAGTAGATTTCAACTAACGCGTTTGTTGTAACAATATAAATTGGTTTGTTTGTTATTTGTTTGTTTTTCACTGTTCAACTGCCGGGTGCAGTCTTCACATGTATTTATGTACATACAGAGAAATACTTTACATTTTTAACATTGATGTCAAAGTAGATACTCCTTCTGTGTAATAATATATTGGGAATCATATAGAGGTATATTTCAAATGTTAGTTATATTTATTATATGAAACAATTTTAATGATTCAAACATAGAATATTGTGATGAGTGACATTTAAATAGCAGAATCTCACGCGGCGTACTTGCGGTTTTATGTAGTCTAAAAGCTATTTTTTTTTCAAAAATACGTCTTCAAACAAGTGTTTTCAATCCACATGATTACCTTATATTTAGAGCCACCCAATGTGGTTTGTAAAAAAAATATAAACAATTCATCTAACTGGATATATGACAATTTCTTAATGCCAAGCAGTGTTGATAAAAATTACGAAAATCTTGAGTGGTGCAAATAATTTGAATACCGATTTTTGTGCCGTGAAACAAAAATGTATTTTCGAAAAAGACACAACCACTGAAACATGTAATGTTATAATCATTTAGTCGTTCTCTTTGCAGATGAGTTTCAATTTCAGAGTGAAATTAATCACTCGACAATGTAACCACATCTTATTATGTATTCACGAATAATATAACACCTTATTTCGACTTGTAACCAGTCAAGCAACCAGTTCTATGCAAAATATATTCATAAACGCACAAACCGTATCAAAATTATCATAGTTAAACAAAGAAAGGCAGATGTAGATGGAAAGAAAATCGAATGCGCACATCTGAAAGTCACACAACATGAACTCCAAAATGGTGATACCATTTAGTCTGTGCATTGAATTTGCATTATTGTTCTTTGCTCAAACTTGTCAAAGGCTAAATGCTATCCGATCTGTAAAAAGAATAAAAAGGCCAATTACTAATGATATGTAATAATAGCCATAACTATAAAATATTATCACTCTGCTGTATTTTAGATATTAGATTGAGGTGGATATTACCATAGGAGGCATATAACGTTTGACCACTTCCAGGTAGCTCTTCGGAATATTACTTTGACAGGTTAAGGACCACTGAACGTGATGAACGATTATTTTGTTTGATTATATTTCTGGTTTGAAATAACAAATGTTTGTTTTCTTTGTTTTGTATGAACAATATTAATTTAGTATTATAGTGTTAACCTAAAACTGCGTTACGTTTACTACTCGCTAAGTTCCTGATGTATTTTTCTTCTTATTCCGAAAATAAAACAACTTCATAACTTACAATAGAATTGCGTCTGAAAATTGTTATTCCATGGTATGATGCTAGAGCGTTGTGTAATGAATTATAAACGTGGTGGAGTCAGGGCTGAATATTGGTAACCGCCCGCCCGCCCATGGTGGGTTTTTTTTTTTGGCGTCGAGGAGGTAAGAGGTGAATTAATCGTAAATGTTGAGTTGTGTTGTAATTTGGACAATTAAATTCTCTTTCGGGCAGGTAACTTTGAATAGTGTCCTGCCTGCCTGAATAATTCCAATATCCAGCCCTGGGTGTAGGTCGATAAACATCACAGTCACGCCAGCACAACTGGGTAAATTTCTACAATGTAAGGTAGGCTGGATTACTTTGGTGGTTAAAAGAGTAATACATTCACATCTACCAAAGATGAAAAAACATATGTGAACATTTACACAAATGTAACAGTGTCTGTAATGGCAAAACATTCGTCGAATGCTTTTATTTGATTTTATTTACATTTTTTTTTATTCCCATCATAGGTATCAATGAATAGGAATAGGAATACAGCAGCATAAATTTTAAAGACATATATCAGAACTACATAGTTGTGCTTAAGTGGACAAATAAGCACAATAGAGTACAAATGTCTGGAAGTTATGTTGCCACTGGCAAGATATGCATGACTGAACAATTTCCACTTGGATGGAATATAAAAAAGCCTAGATCTAAACACAGTAGGTCTATGGGAGGAAATGTGCATGGCGAATCTGGTCAGCCTGAGTATTCATAGACTTTCATTTTTTTTTTTGCGCATTAATAATAATTTTAAATAAAAACAAATTCAGGTCTTCAGTTTTAAACCTTATCAAAGACTCTTAAAGCATAGAGGATTATGTAGCTCACATTTTTTTTTGAGACTGTGGTTATTGTTAGCCTGTGGCTTTAACATAATGTAATCACACGTACATCATCCAAACGTAATAACAATCAAAATGCAAGCACACCACGCGATTATTTTTAACGTAAAGAAATCAAAATTAAACCAAAATATAAACAAACACAAGAGAATGATACGGTTGATGGGGTCCTCTAAAAAGCTAAGCTTGGATTTTCATGGATGGGAGTGGTGCTTTAATCCTCTGGAACTCGGGAATGAAGTGAACAAAGCACCTCAGCCATGTGCGTCTGTAATTATCAAAATTTGCATTATACCTGGCATTCTGATGTAACATACATACATACTGACAGACATACATAACTTTTATGCATAAATACATACATACACTCATGGTCATAATTATGGAATACTTAAAAGACATTTTAGAAGTTGCCATTTTTCCGTGAACGGTACATCTGGGATTAATATTTGCTCACCCCAGGTGAAACAATTATAATGTAAGTATTTTAGTAATGCTGAGCATTTTGTAGCGTCCGACTCGACGCTAAAACCTGTGTTTATAAATGGCGGTATTGTTGTTGTTGTTGTTGTTGAGTCACGCGGTGGCTGCGTGCGTTATTAGGCTTGTAACGGACAATTCTGATGTTAATTTAATGATAAATGACATTAGATCAAAATTTATCATTTTTTGTTTTTTTTTAATTACTTTAATTTAATACCTTTTCATGATTTTTTGTGGATTTTTAAAAATATAGATAAATAATTGTTATTGCACTCAAACGTATTCTAGTTTTTACTTGAGTCATGTCATAAAATCCAAAAATTGCTTCATCATACTGCGTTTTTGTGAAATTAACACATGTCTTAAAAATTTTGGACGATATAGGAGAAAGAACTTAAGTATCAACAAAACATTCTTTAATTATGAGCATGAGTGCACATACATACATACATACATACATACATACCTACATACATACATACATACATACATACATACATACATATGCGGACATACTGACATACAGACTAAACTATAGGGGAGAGAGGGAAGACGAGAGAGCACTACATGCCATCAACCTCCCTTCACAACCACACGTCCTCCTTAGACATACATTAAATGTAGACATTCCATTTAATGCTTCTTGTATGTTAAAAGAGCATTTGGCATTGATTGGTAAGATGGTCAAAATGCCGTCAAGAACCAAATATGTTAAAACACACACCAAATATTGACAGCCACATAAAATATATTCAGGTGAACTTGTTTACTCTTAACATGCCAAGTCACAATGTGCCCACCGCACTAATTCAAAATTTCGCAACAAATTTGCCTATTATAATGCTACTGTCACACTGCGCCGTCTAACGATTCCGTCTGAAAAACGAACGCGTACGTTTATTAAACATTTATTGAACTTTTTAATTCGTTTTTCAACTGGATTACAAACGTATCTAGACGTTGACATACGGTGCTTTTCCGTTCTGTTCCATTCTATTGTATTCTATTTGACCATCTGACACCGTCTGAGGTAAATATTTTAGAAGGAGGCAGACGGAATCGTTAGACGACGCAGTGTGACAGTAGCTTAGAGCAAAAAAAAAATGTACTGTTATTTTGGCATAATAAATGACTCCTGTGACTTTTGAAAGGTGACAATTTGGCCTTTAATGCATGCTCACTCATGCATAACCTGACGGATCAAACGCATTTTCACACAGAAGATAGTCAATGAGTGTAAAAACAACCCTGCAAAATTTTTTTGCTCGAATTGGTTTCGTTAAAAAGTTATGACAATTTGAATAGGGGGAACTTACTTTTTGTGTAGTGTTTATATTGGATAATTGTTTTGTTAACTCATTGACCTATGTGTTCATTACGCAACCATTTATAAGGCGAATACTGATGAAACCTGTTTAAGGACGTTGTTTAATATTGTGGACACTCTATTAACCCGTTGGCTACGGGAG
>JZLH01S0009392.1:10560-21562 GCA_001188425.1 Eucidaris tribuloides
CGGCTTTGAACACTATATAATTTATCTGAAAATACGCACCTTCACGGCCACGTGTGGCCAGATGTAGAGCGTCTTGTCTTCACGGTGCGAAGTTCGTAGTTCGAGCCCGGCAGAGTCTATGAGTTTTAATATTCTTAAATGATAGTAAATTGCATTATAATGTAAATAATATAAACAGCACGCGAGTAACGTAAATTGTATTCACAAACACACAATCAGTTTGCAAGAAAAAAGAAGAATACTTATTTAAATTTTTCGTTGGGCAATCTGCACTGTCAGCGTGCACTTTGCACTCTTCAGAAGTGTTGCACTTTAAAGTTGCTCCAGTTGTGAATTAGTCTGACCTTTAAAAGTGCAAGTTAGTGAACCTATTTTTCTTGTGTGTAGTAGTAGTGAGTAGTAGACAGTGTAGTAGTAGTAGTTAGTAGTAGTCGTAGCAGCAGCAGTATTATTTGTATTCTGACTGTCCACTCAAAGAGCCTCAAGGCGCTGTGATGCAATATATTTTAAAAAATAATAATCAATACAAGTGAAAATAGTTCTAGGAACCCCAGCCATCATAACTTCCATTTCCACTGAGGTGAGGTCTGGTAGGCTCTCTTGCTGGAGCTCCGTTCACTGCAATTTGAGGGTACGGCCCAGTGTCAGCACATAATACAGGAGCCTCTACTCGTCGAGCCCCCTGCAAGCTCCCAGAGGTAGCCAAATGAGAATAGGGTGTGTTACAGAAATATGCACTAACGATTCTATTATTGTACATTACATAAGATTTTAAATTATACCAGCTTATTGTGATTCCAGGGTAACACAAATAAATCTTATTCTCTTTTAAAACATATCAGTTCACGTTTGTGCTGGCTTTTTTTGTCCAGACCTAAAAGCGGCTTTAGTAGTTATTATATATATTATATTATTATTATTATTATTTATTATTATTATGTTTATATTATTATTATTATTATTATTTATTATTATTATATGATTATGATATGATCGATTATGATTATGTTATCATGTATGATTATATATTATTATTATTATTTTATATTTTATTATAGTTTAATTATGATTATTTTATTATTATTATTATTATTATTATGTTATTATTATTATTATTATTATTATTATTATTATTAATTATTATTTTATTATTATTATTAGTTGTTGATTATTACTATTATTACTTAACTGTAACCATGTATTCGTTGAATCGATTCGTTTGCTCGCCCTTTTTTCGTTTTAATCATGCTTTTCGAGTATTTGAAACTGATTGTTAACCGGTGTGCAAACTTTGTGCACCCAAGAATTTTATCAAATTTAATCAGAATACTTTATCAGAAGATTGGTTTCAACATTTTTTTATCTCCGGCGTTATATAGTGCCAGCGAAAAATAGAGTATAACAAATGACCTTCCGGTTTCCTAGAGTTCTTAGTATGGATGTAAAGCGGTATTTATTTAAACTTTGATAAAAAAAAAAATCACCAAGTCCATTATTTTGTACTGAAAATATAAATGTTCTCTTATAAGCGCGTGGTTATTATTATTCCTTATCTCCCTACCATTATACCCGAAACAGTAATCCCCCAAATTCATTACTTTGAAAACATAGAGCGGGCACGCACTGGTCCAGTGGCTTGTATGTATATACGTCTTCATATCCCAACTTGACATACATATATCACCGTTGGCCGATCCGCCAAACGAGGAAAAAAAATGAAAGTTTTCTTTTTGCATCTTCTTGCTTGCCAGGTTTTAGCGAAATGTACATCGATTTTTGTCACGACGCCATTTTGGATCCCTCCCTCTTGTTAAGCAAACTATTATGTTTCCCAATTCCCACCCCCCCCCCACCTCCAATATATGTTACAACTTGGAAATTCATAAAACGAAATGCAAGGTATTGGTTGAAAAACAGTGCCAGGCCCCTATACAAAATTTAACTTTATTAAACACTACCAACACATTTTTTCCACGTGTGGCTAATTCAAAATTGCAATTTTGCCGCTTTCCGCACAGAAAGTTTCGACATTTTTCGTCTTTGCCCCCCCCCAATCCGCAAAAAAAAAATTGATTGCACGCCCTGAGCCACTGAATGAACGGAAGGACAGTGCTTTGCAGTCGTGGGTGAAAAAAAAATAGGTGATGAAATAACGGTGATTGGCCCTGTGAAAAAGTTCAGAGTGTAGTCGTTTGCATATTGGTCGGTGAGTTTTTCCTACCGGAATTGACATATGAAGGAACGTTTTTATTAACAAAGAGACATGAAATAGTTGTGCGGACTCGATGTAATAAACAAATTTTTTAAATTGTCAAGAAATAGCAGAAAATGGTTACAGATACGAGGACGAACAGCGTGTACTTGGTGGTTGGGACCGAAGGATTTTCAGATCTGAAATCAGACTGTCAGTCATGATTTAACTAAAAACATGCATGGATCTGCCGCATGTGCGGTGCTGGAGGTTTTGAGGGACTCTGTCTTTCTTAGGTTACCACCCCTCCTCCCCCCCCCAAAAAAAAAATAACATCTCTAACCGATTACTTTTCTGAGTTTGATTTCCTGCTTCATTTTTTTATTTTTTATTAATTGGACCTGTTCATTTCACTCCCATCTTACCACCTTTTACTACGAAGTTTTCTGATTCTTTTTCTTGTTATTATGTCTTCATCTTAAGGATTGTGTTAGTTGATTGCACTGTCAAAACCATTTATATTGAATAAATCAGCTGAAATCATATCACATGTGAAGTTTAAATGATAAAACCTCTCATAAGAGACTTGGAGGTATAAATATTGAGTTTTGAGTTTAAAATGCTGGACGGTTAACTCTATCCTTTTCCATCTTGCTCAGGAGCAAATTTAAAAAAATCGCGACGTCAAAACGGTGCACGTGCCGTTTCCCCAAAATGGTCGATCGCGTTAGCCAAAGCGTGTGCGGGATAGACGGCATGCAATCAGAAGCGCTCCGCTCGTCTTGCTACGAGTGCATAACCGCGATTCGCATTTTGAGCACATGAAACTCACAGAAAAACAACATTCTCGGTAACATGTCTATTAAGTTGTTTCTCATAAACAACAAATTCTAAACGTGGATCTCAGACTTTCAACACACCAGTTGTAAGATACTAAACACGTTTGGTATTGATAATGAAGGGAAGTAGATGGACTTGCAATCCGTAACCCAATTTAATCCGTTCATGAAACTTTATTCGTTATTTTGAAGAAAACCTTACAACACTAATATTTAGACAGTGTGTTTGTTTGTTTGTTTGTGTGTGTGGTCGTGTTGTGCTGTGGGTGTGTGTGTGTATCTGGTATCTGTATGCCTGTGCTATGTGTCTAGTACAGTGTCGTATACGTATGTGTGTTTGTCTGTGCCTGTATGTCTGGGTTTGTGCGTGTGTGTCTGTGCTCTGTGTCAGTCTGTGTCTGTGTGTCGTATGTTTGTGTGTGTATGCCTGTATTGTATGTTGTGTGTGTACACTTACGGGCGAGGAAACAATGAAATCGTAATCAGCTTCCTGCTATAATAACCAAGTTTATTCAATGTTAACATCATTTTATTTCAATTCAATTATTTAACCAGTACATTGTTTGCGTAACAAATAGATAGCTTGAGAGATTTTTCTTATGATTGGGATGCTTTTGATGCGTTCACGGAAACATTGTATCAAACCTGCGGGCGTGATCACAACGTCGCTGACTGACAAATAGAGAACAATTGATGAGGTGCGAAAATAATGATTTAACGAGAAAGTTTTGTCAAAGTACAGTACAACAACGGGACCGAATAATAAAAGGACTTTTTCTTTTCATATCTTCATACTTAGCTGAATCAGAGAGCTATTTCGGTATGATTCCGGATTATTTGATAGTCGTGAAAGATTAAACATTAGAAAACAAACCGCCCACCTAAGTAAAATCGGTTACTCCATACAAACAACCGTCTGTGCGTTCTATACATGTAGAAGCCGAAATAAAAGGTATTCTTGTTCTCAAAGTAAAGTCAATACAAACTTTCGCGTGGCGTGTCAATGATTCATATATTTGATACTTCCGGTGATCGAGTGTGATTTGCGCCTATGGTAATCGAGTTGGAAGGGTAAATAGTTAGCATACCGAGGTAAAACTCGAAATTTGTTCTTCTTCTGTTTTTTGATACGATTTCATCTTTAGCGATGATCATAAGGATTTCATCAAATAGTCTCGAAAATTGTGAAATGTATATAAAATGTGAAATGAATGTGGTCGGTAGTCAAAAGAACTAGGACTATTGTAATATTGTGTTGAAATGGAAGTGAGGAATGACTTTAGTCGAATACAGCTATATCTAGCTATGGCATGATTAGTGCAGAGCATGCAGGATAGCTACGGGTCAATGTCCACGTAATTCAATGGATGTCATTTTCACATAGAATTACGTATTTCATGTTGTTCTGTGAAGTCACGTGTCTTTGGAGGTCGAGTGTCAAAGTTACGAACTAACTTCTTGGCGGCATACAGGCGTAGTGTAGTTGCAGGCACAAACCATTGTCCGTTCGTGTCTACGGCAAATCATGGGTCTGAAAATCGTGTTTAGCCAGGATAGTTCTTCCATATGCCCTGTGATTATATCTGTTACGCACTGACCAAACACGATTAGCTCTTGGTCATAGGGTCGTGTAAATGTTGTGCCAAAATGAAAGTCCGAACATCCAGACTACATACAGTGGGCGTTGCAGGGGCGGTCGGCCAGACCCCGCCCCCGCCGAAATTTTCAAATACAATGCAGGAAAAATCAGTGGGGTTTTCGCCGTTAGGTTTTGTGAAATCTAGGGGTGGGGGTGGATTTTCGATGAATGCTAGAATAAAACATGATTGTTGTCCTAGGCAGTAAAAGGTGGGAAAAATAATTAGATATTACAATGTTTAACGACCATACTCATTCGCGAACCGTCGGACATTATTGATGCATGCTACATGTAGTTTTTAGAGCTTGTTCATTGCCCTGACCATATCCAACACCGATTTTTACTTCAAAAGGACACATTTTGGAAGCAAATTAAAAACAATTACTCAAGCCGTTGTTATTGACATGATTGCATAATGTGTTGAATGAACAACAATAAAACTCCTAGAACCAAACTCTAGACATGTTATGCTGTTACTGTGATATAGCTACAGATAAATCGGGCAGATGGAGTGTGCAGACGACCGAAATTCACCAACACAGCAGTCTTAGGAGAAGCTGGGTATTGGTTGTCTCAGCTGGATTTTCACTTTTTGACAAGTACATACATGATGCGTTTTGAAGCTGCATTTTGTTAGGCTTCAGACCTTATCAGGTCTAAAATTAGTCAGGTTTTTTTTTAGTGGAACATTGTATATATGATGTCGTTTGTTTGTAAACTCCGTTGTGATTCTTGATCCATTTTTGTGTTATCGCCAGTCGAATCGAAAACAGACCATACTTAGTTTTCATTCTCCTTTTCTTTCCAATAAAACATCAATGTTGAACTGGTTATAGTATTAAGGTCAAATTAGACCTAAGAATTAGATTAATTATCACGTGTGTGTGTGTGTGTTGTGTGTGGTGTGTGGTGTGTGTGTGTGTGTGTGGTGTGATGTGTGTGCTGTGTGTCATGTGTGTGTTGGTGTCGTGGTGTGTGTGTGTTGGTATTGTCTGTCTGTCGTGTGGTGTGTGTGTCATGAGCTGTCGTGGCTGTGAGTTCTGTGCGATGTGTGCTTGTTGCCTTTGTTGTGTGTCTAGTACTGTACTGTCTGCTGTGTGTTGTGTTCTGTGTGTGTGTTGTCTGTTCTGTTTTTTTCGATAGGATCAAACAAAATTTCGTAAGCTGTATTATATTCTAGAGCTAATATTAATTGCAAGTAAGGTTCCTAGTTACATAATTTATGTGAACATGGCTAACTATAATCGTTATTGTTTTCGGTCATTTTTCCGGTTCACCTACGATGTTCAAACAACAATTGACCATGAGATTCCACTGTATTTTAATCAATTAATGTGGATTTACCTATTTAGATTTCATTCATAATAATAGCGCCACTGTTCTTGCAGTTCGTGTGTTGTGACGTGTTGTATTTGATTTTCGTACTTTGTTCCGGTCACGATCACCATCTCTGGAACATATAAAGACCTGCTTAGTCATTACATCTTGTTATGTCGGCGTAGTGTGCTCATCGCAAAGGCGTAACCGATTGTCTACGTGCAAGTGCCGCTCTCGTTACAAAGCGCTAATGCTATAGAAGCTTACATACATGCGTAATTTTAGACGGCTTTCGGATACATAGGCCATCGTACGAGCGCTGCATACCGAGGTCTGGACTTTCAACTTACTTTGGAGCATGAAAATTAACTTAGATTGAAATCATAACACACAGTTATACATGTCTTTTTTAAATAAAAGTAATGGAGGCTAGAGAGATAAAGCATTTTGTACCCTGTGGCTACTCGTTTTATTGATTATTTTATTTTATTTTAATGTTAATTATGAAGAAAATAACTATCGATTCAAACTGACTTTATAATTACAGTATATGGCGAGAGATGAAAGTATTAGAATGAAATTTGAATTTAAAGGGACATTGCAGACTTAGGCGAACAACGGGATAAAACTAATCTAGATCAGAACACTGTTCAGGTCTTCTATATTTTTGAATTTCATAGTCAAAGTTGATTACTTTAAACAATATCACCATCGATACCTTCTTGAACTAGTTTGTGAATTTAGTTGTTTTACTTTGCATCTGATAATTTATTTATATCAAGGCACGCCGAGTTATTCAATACTTCGTAAAATTGAACGCGTGTTTCTCCACAGAGTAAATCACATATTCCCATGGAGACGTGTTTTGATGGCTTGGAAAGACTTCCACAGAACAAAATACACAAATGTACTCTGAAGCGGTCTCGAGAAGACCACACCCATGCCAGCCAGAAGTAAGCGGCCTCCTATCTTCATTAAAACTAGTGACAGAGGATACGCCCCTCATATTTTAAAGGCAGAGCATCTCTTCCCTGCGCATGCCTAAAATTAAAATTATGTAAATATAATCACCATTTCGAAGTGAAATGCCATCTGGGAACCTGCCCAGCAAACAAAAAAATAGGAGCCTAGAAAATCAGTTTTAGATGGACATTAGTGTCGACCGTATTAGCTTCGACTGTTTGAATTTTTTCCTCTGCGTTCGAGAAAAATTCCTACGCTAGAACGTACACTAGAACGACTATTGTTTTTCTTTCGCATTTTTCAAATTCTAGTAATTTACTGACCCCCAGATTTCACAGACATGCCTGCATCAATAGCAAGGCACTGGGTTGTCAGTTTTCCTGGTCTAGACTGGATGTTTGCAAATGCACCACTGCCTTTAAGACAGGACTTGCTTCAAGATATGATTTTCTTGTCTTCTCAATTAAGCGGTTAACTATTGCAAAATCTAAAATTTATTGGCGTATGACTTTTCTTTACATTGGATATAATGATGTGAGCGAAGGCCGCCATCTTTAATTAGTAGCCGTATCCTCCTTGTCACTGTCTTATGAAGATAGGAGGCGCTCTCTTCTTCGCTGGGTGTGGTCTTCTTTCTGAGACCGCTTCAGAGTGACATGTTGTAATTTTTTTGTATTTCCAAACCATCAAAACAGTTTCGCGGGAAATATTAAACCGAATTACGGTGCAGGGGTGAATTAAATACCCCACCCCTACATGTATTACCCCATGCATATAGGGGGCCAAAAATATATTGAATTTTGTGTTCCAGCCCCTCTGCCGTGGGTGAGCCTGCATTGGATAGTCTCTCCGCCTTGGAGAAGAAAGTAGAAAGAATATTCATTGACTTCATTTTAAATAATTTGTTATTTCCTAATAATAACTTCACTATAGGACATCATTATAGAAAGACCTCTTCAACTCATCGCATGCGTTATTGTGTGTGTTGCATTACTTTTGGCAAGGGAAGTATGAATAGATAGATAGATAGATAGATAGATAGATAGATAGATAGATAGATAGATAGATAGATAGATAGATAGATAGAGAGATAGTCAGATAGATATATGGAGAGATAAATAGACAGATAGACAGACAGAAAATCAGATAGATAGATAGATAGATAGATAGATAGATAGATAGATAGATAGAAAATCAGATAGATAGATAGATAGATAGATAGATAGATAAATAGATAGATAGATAGATAGATAGATGGATAGGTAGATAGATAGATAGATGGATGGATAGATAGATAGATAGATAGATAGATAGATAGATAGATAGATAGATAGATGGATGGAGAGATAATAGACAGATAGACAGACAGAAATCAGATAGATAGATAGATAGATAGATAGATAGATAGATAGAAATCAGATAGATAGATAGATAGATAGATAGATAGATGGATGGAGAGATAATAGACAGATAGACAGACAGAAATCAGATAGATAGATAGATAGATAGATAGATAGATAGATAGATAGAAATCAGATAGATAGATAGATAGATAGATAGATAGATAGATAGATAGATAGATGGATAGATAGATAGATAGATAGATGAATGGAGAGATAAATAGACAGATAGACAGACAGAAAATCAGATAGATAGATAGATAGATAGATAGATAGATAGATAGATAGATAGATAGAAAATCAGATAAATAGGTAGTTAGATAGATAGATAGATAGATAGATAGATAGATAGAAAATCAGATAGATAGATAATTAGATAGATAGATAGATAGATAGATAGATAGATGGATAGATAGACAGATAGATAGATGGATGGAGAGATAAATAGACAGATAGACAGACAGAAAATCAGATAGATAGATAGATAGATAGATAGATAGATAGATAGATAGATAGATAGATAGATAGATAGAAAATCAGATAGATAGATAGATAGATAGATAGATAGATAGATAGATAGATAGATAGATAGATAGATAGATCACCAAATCATGGATATCTGTCGTCATTGTTTTTTTTATGCCAATTGCCCCCTCACCTTTCCCCTCATCATTAATTGCTTGCTCCTGGCACAGTGTTAATGAATTAGACAACCCATTGTTCAAGTAATGCCACATAAAATCATGTCATTTTTTTGTGTTCAATCTCGCATTTCTATTCTGAAAGCCCTTGATGAGCGGTAGGCCTTGATATAATTTGGCTCGAGCGGGATATCAAAAATGTGCG
This sequence comes from Eucidaris tribuloides, assembly GCA_001188425.1. Lineage (NCBI taxonomy): Eukaryota > Metazoa > Echinodermata > Echinoidea > Cidaroida > Cidaridae > Eucidaris > Eucidaris tribuloides. The sequence goes on from JZLH01S0009392.1 coordinate 19,756, forward strand.
TGTATACGTATATATAATTATGTCATGTAACGTGGGAATACTAGTAAAATGATTTCTCGTGTGGTGCGAGATTTAAAGGCATTGTATAACAATGTCTCCAGTTTAAAAAAAAATCTGAGCTACATAATTCCCCATACTACCAGTGTCTCTGATACGGTCTAAAAATGAAGCCCTGAAAAAGATTGCAGTTTAAAACGATCATTAAGTGCTTTAAAAAAGTGAAAATCATTGAGAGACCACTCCAGTTTTCCCCCATAGACTGCTGTGTTGCAGAATTTCCTATTGGCCGAGAATGAATTAATGTGCCAATTTGTATCTGCACATATTTTACTAATGACAGCATAACTGTCCAAACTTTTGTGTTCTAGGGTGTTAATTTGTCTGTTCAAACACTGTCACATTATGTTAGATAGCAAAGTTCGACAATTTTTTAAACGGGTCTTCCACAGTGTTATATAGTGTCTTTAAAGAAGCCGGTACTTGACACAACCCTGGAATTCAGTTGCTAAAATATGCACATTCATCGACAAAGAATACTTGAAGAAGATGGTCATGCACTCCATTTTTATTTTCGCAAAAATAATGTATTATTTTCTTTTAGAATCAAAATCACACGACAAAACTTGTGGACAGATTGCAGTCCGCACTTTGACTTTCGTTGATGCCTACTGGTCTCTAAATCACCAAATCACTAAATACTTCATGAAAATATGGATCGTATATTTTTAAACACTTCTCCATTTTGTCTGCACCCTACTAAGCCTCACCTTTTTTTTAATCCTCAAGATCATCTCTATTTATATTATGGTTGTGACATCATCATCTTGTAATATTTGAGCTTAATAACAGACAAAGAAATGGGCCTCACAAGTCATTGCTATTTATACCTACCTACAATATCATCACGTTTTCACATTGTAACACGTCTGAAAGCCCTTTGAAGCAGAATAGTTGTGGCTATGTCTGAAATTTGTCAGAAATAAACATTTTGCATGAAAACATTATGATGTTGCTGTGAGTAATTAGTAACAAAAATGAATCATATGGCCCATATTTTTTTCTGTTGTTCAGTCAAAGTTATAGGATGGTGACATCACAATTAGAATATGACTAACGATGAGCATAGAGAATTTTCTTCGAGGTGGACCTTAGCCGGATGGAAAAAAATGCAAAATTAAAAAAATATATATATGTGATAGATATTTTCAATTTTATGAAGGTTTTGCATTTTAGTGCTGTACAAGCCAATAAACATGAACAGGGCCCTATCTCATAAAACTTGCAATCAATTGCAAATCCAAAAATCGATTGTAAATCTTCAAATACTGGGTTCTGATTGGTTGAAATTATCTTGCAATTGATTTTTGAGAGTTGCAATCAATTGCAAAGTTTTATGAGACAGGCCCCAGAAGTACTAAAATGCATATCATAGGACTATCTATAAATATATTTTGCAGAGGTAATGCGTGTCACTTTTACACGTTTACCCTTTTTTCTGTTTTTCCCACGACAAAAACAACTTCGCAGACCGAATTTACATTAAAATTAGGTTTTCTTTGCAATAAAAAAGTCACCTTTTTTAGGGCGAGACGATTTCTGTGTTCGTTTGTTATCTTACCCTTGAATATTTTCAAGCTCGATTACATTGGCTTAAATAAATAAATATCTTTTCGTCATAAATAGGTTGCCAGCTTCTTTATGTAGAATTCAATTTAGAATTCAGATGAATCTTAGAGAAAGAAGACCAACATATTGTTCAGCCATTCCACGTAAATGTCACGCGAGTCACGCATGTTTCATGACACAT
>JZLH01S0009392.1:23487-36884 GCA_001188425.1 Eucidaris tribuloides
TATCAATTACTTTAAATGAATTTATCGTGAACCGAGCGGGGCAAATAAAAGATTTATACAGACGGGGATACAAAATGATAAAAAAAATACACGTTTTTATCTTACTTTCGCAACTAAACAGGGAGGATATAATGATTATGTCACAAATGTTAGTTTTCGAAGAAAGTAATCGGAATAGGATGTGAATGGCTACATAATGTAATCTGTTCCTGGTCACTGAAAACAAATAAACGAACAAAAAACGGCTTATGTTCAAAATGTTCTTTCATGTCACTCAAGTCATGATCCGTATAACAAATACGATGGGTAAGCTGCGGTTTATGATAGATACCCGACATACTCAATAAGCGCGCATATCTAACCCCGATTGTGGTTTTGCGCGACAGACAATAGGAACGCGTCGCTTTTCACTCGTATAATATCGTTTTCATTCAAAATCTATTTTTAAATAATCGTCAAAAAAATATCGCCAAACGTACAAACTTCCAAGGCCAGTCGAATGTAGTAAGTTTCAAACTTGCGGCAGTGTGTGTAATCTTCAAAAGAGTTCAATTGCCAGATTTCTTAGGTGAAGGTCGTTATGGCTCAAGAATCGGGGGGCACGCCAGTATGGGTGCTACGACAGAACGTCAGGAGATTTCCCCCCGTGTGCGTCGGCTTGTCAAATCGGCATCATCGCGGAAGGGGCCCCATGCACGCTTGTGAGCAATCATGGTATTATTGTTTAAAGGTTATGCTTTTGACTTTTTTTTTGTTGAGAAGGAAAGCATTTTTGATTTGGATGTCAAAACTACTACGATGATTAAAACATGACATAGTTACTGTCATGCCCATCCGACAAGTCATTGCTGAAGTGTGTGTATTCCTGTTCGAATGATTAATTTATTTTCACGTGTATTATTCATTTATTTATCTATTCATTTATTTATTTATTTATTTATTTATTTATTTATTTATTTATTTATTTATTTATTTATTTATTTATTTATATATTTATTTATTTATTTATTTATATATTTATTTATTTATTTATTTATTTATTTATTTATTTATTTATGTATGTATGTATGTATGTTTTATTCATGTATTTATTCATTTATTATGTATTTATTTATTTATTTATTTATTTATTTATTTATTTATTTATTTATTTATTTATTCATTAATTCATTTATCTATCTATTTATTTATTTATTCAAATTTACCATTTCATTATGCTTGCAATATACAACGAATGTGATTGATATAATGTACAACATGAATTACAATATCAACTGTCCAATAAATGCAAATTATAAAATCGGAGTTTGCTCCGTACTAAAACGATACCAAATAAGGCAAAATTGATGCAAAATAAAGAATATAAACGTATACTACTGACGTAATTATGTGTGCTTACGCCAGTTTGTGGTGGTCGTGGTATAGTCGTGCGGTAGTTGTGGTATAGCAACACTGATAAAACCGTATTCAAACGTAGATCGAGTTCTTATGATGATGATGATGATGATGATGATGATGATGATGGTGATGGTGGTGGTGGTGGTGGTGGTGGTGGTGATGATGATGATGATGATGATGATGATGATGATGATGATGGTGATGATGATGATGATGATGATGATGATGATGATGATGATGATGATGATGATGGTGATGGTGGTGGTGGTGGTGGTGGTGGTGGATAGGTGATGATGATGATGATGATGATGATGATGATGATGATGGTGATGATGATGATGATGATGATGATGATGATGGTAGTGGTGATGATGATCATGATCATGGTGGTGGTGGTGGTGGTGGTGGTGGTGTGGTGGTGGGGGTAGGGGTGGTGGTGATGATGATGATGATGAGGAGGAGGAGGAGGAGGAGGAGGAGGATGGTGGTGGTAGTGGTGGTGATGTTGGTGGTAATGGCGATAGTGGTGGGGTGGGGTTGGTGATTGTCGTGGTTATCACCAAGGACGAATATATAGCGAATAAAAGTGCTGCATAGTTCCACTTATAGCCAACTGTTGAGATGACTGTCAAATATATATTAATTAATATAAATGAAGTCAAATCAAATAAGGAAATCGGGAACGGGGGTTTTCAATGCGGAATTGGGCACAGCGCACTGAACCTATGTAGCCTATGCCATTTACACCGTAGGCCTATTAAACATAGGCCTGCATAGTAATCAAAAGTACAGGGTGTGTGTAAATAATTATGAATGTGCGTTTTGGTTTGTGTTTACGTTAGGAATATTTGTGGGCGAAAATGTTGTTCACTTTGTACACTCCTGATGCCAAAAAGTGTGAGTGTGCCAAAATGAACGTGTTGGAGTTATTTCCATGCGTTTATGCTGTTTATAGTATACTATACTTCATTCAAATTAATCTGGGGCTTCGATGGTCAAAGGTTTTGGGACATTAAATTACCCCTCTGCTTGGATGCAGATAAGCTATTTATATACTCATAAGTTTGGTGAGCCATTTTTGAACAATTTTCTACACTGAAAATTGTGGACATGTACATTACAGAAAAGGCTAATGGCATGATTGGAAACACTTGAAAATCCCTCAAGAAGCAAATGAGTTCCGATATATACCAATGTATACACTACCTAGAGTGTATAGATTTTGGCTGGAGGAATTTGTCTTGAAATTCATTTACTTATAGGGAGAATCAAGCATGAACGTACCAGTATTCAATTACTCCCGTGCCGATAGAAATTGATCTCATAGAAAGCTACACAATTAACACAACAGATTTACAAGGGCTACTGATGGTTGTTCTTTTAGAATGAGTCCGACATTTGACCACACAATTTTCACAGCAGAATCCTTGCATAGTTTACTTGATTCTAGCATAGTTTTATCCCAAGTTGATGACCACCCTCAATTATGTCATTTACCTTTAAAGATTGTGTCAGGGATGTGCAAGTTCATTGCTTCCCTTCATTATCAATACCAAACGGTAGTTTAGTACTTACAAACGGTGTGTGGACAGTTTGAGATCCATACGTCATGAATTTGTTTTATCAGAAAAACTAATAACGACATGTTACCAGAATGTTGTTCTTACCGTGAGTTTAAATTTTGCTCCAATTGCGAATCGCGGTTATGTGTAACGTCGCAAGACCAGCGGAGCGCACTGATTGGTTAAACGGCTAACCTTCGCGCGACCTTCGGCTAAAGGCTGATCGGACAATTTTGGAACGGCCCGTGCACGTCGACGTCACGGATTTTTTTTAAAGACTTCAGAGTCATTTGAAAAAGGATGAAGTTTAACCGTCCAGATTTTCACCAAAACTCAATATTTTACCCCAAGTCTCTATAAGAGGTGTTTATTTATAGTAATCTTCACATTAGATATGATTTCAGCTGATTTCATTCATTTAGATGTTTTTTGACGTGCAAATCAATAACACAATCTTTAAAGCTCAGTGACATGATTGGGAGAAAAGGAAAATGTCGTTAGAACCAAAATGGTTGAAAGATAAACCAAATGTACACCAGCTGGAGTGGATCTCCAGGCTGGAAGGATTTGTCTTGAGATTGTTTACTTAAGGAGAATCAAACATTAACAGACCAGTAGTTTAATTTTATCGGGGCACGATAGATTTAATCCCCATAGAAGGCTACACTACAAATTTGTCTGTTGCATGGCGTACTGATGGACATTATTTTAAAATGAGTCAACTTTTAACTACAAAATTTTCACAGTAGAATTCCTGCATAGTTTACTTGATTCTGTAATAGTTTTTTTACCCCAAGTTGAGGACTTCCCCAATCATGCTATTTACCTTTAATGTTTCGAGCATCATATGAAACAAAAAACGTTGCTTTTCGAATAACTGTGGTGATTTTCTGGTGTTCTGATAAAGTTGCTTCGGTGACAATATATCAGAAGACAAAGAGTTAGGGTTAGGGTTGTCATTAGGTGGTTTCCAGTTCAGAATAGGGTTACTTTGGGTTAGGGTTAGGGTATGGGGTTAGGGTTGAGGTTGGGGTTAGTGCATAAAATAATCGTCGGAGCAATTGTCGCCGGATCAAATATCAGACATTTGATTTTCTACACGTGCAGGCGCATTTGCTACACAAAGTAGATACATTAACTTTGCTGTACGACTAAAATTGGTAAAATGCACACTATGATGATGGAATGAGCAAACCAACCGAGCAAATTAGTTCACTTAAACGTTGCCGATGCATGAAGAACGTGTGACTAAGTCACTTATCTCATTAGGATAAACAGCGTCGAATTAGGTAAATGCTCGCCTTAGATTAAATTCTAAAGAACCGAATAATAAAGCCCCAAACTGAATAAAATGTATGATGGAATCCGCGCGTTCAAAGGGAAAAATTAGGATTCATGTGTGTTGTATTTTCATAATGTCTGTACTGCGATTGTGTCCCTCGACTTAGTTCTGGGGGAGAGGTTGTGGCCCAAAGCGAACGTAGTCTATTTGATTAAAAAAAAATCTTTTATTTTTTTCATGCCATATTTTGTGCTTCTTTTGTTGACCTAATTTTACTGAAATCACGCTTCCCATTCTTTCAGATGAATTAATTGTAATTTCACGAGTGGGGCGCAGTTTTAACATGAAGCAAACAATAATCGTGTTATCAATCGTTCCTGTTGATGAAATTGCGATAAAAAAAAACCAAAAAGATGCGGGTTTCGCAACTATACTAGCAGACAGGAGAACGTGTTTCGGGTATAAGCGTTCGGAGAAAAACGTGCTCGGATCCCAGCTAGTCGTGTGCACGATTTTGGCGCGAACGTGACTAGCGGTGTCCCTGAGATTCATACAGCTTCATCAACGTTACCAGGCGGAGCCTGTAAAACACAGAAAACCATAATATGGCCGCGTTTTGATGGGCTACAATGATGGACCGATATGGGCAACGCCGAAACGCGGTTGTCCTTCACGTTGCAAAATCGAGTTTATCGTCCGGTGCGCCGGAGAGCTATAAAGCACCCTGTCGGACACTCACCGCGTACTGTAGGGCCTACGTGCATTCTGTGGTTAGAGGTATTTCATAGGCCTAGGTCGGGCAAGGTCCTTTGCTAGCTCGCTAGCCCGAATTTCGGGTTACTGATCGCTAATAGTTACCGGTCATCTACCCGTCAAATACATGTATAACATATCCATGCAAGCCCTTTAAATTTATCGTATAACAGTGTTTCCAGTTAAAAAAAAAATCAGAGCCACATGATTCCTCATACTAAAAAATGTATCTGATAAAGTCTAAAAATAAAGCCCTGATAAAATTGCAGTTCAGTGCTTTCATTGAGTGCCCCAAAAAAGTGAAAAATCATTGAGCGACCATTCCAGTTTTCCCCGATAGACTGTTGTGCTGTGTTGCAGAATTTCGTCTGCTGACAATAATTTTATCTGTACATATTTTACGAGTGACAGCATAACTGTCAGAAGTTTTGTGGTCCAGGGTGTATATTTGTCCATTCAAAACACTGTCAGATATGTCAGATGGCAAAGTTTGACTTTTTTTTTGGAATGGGGCTTCCACAATGTTATATAGTGTGTAGGAAATGTTTGATGAGTTGAAATGTTTACCGTTCAATCTTCGCGTGAGGTATTTTAAATGTGTGGGGGTTTTAAGTTTAAATGTCCAAAAGGTCTTTCATCTATATTTTTTACCGTAATACATTCAAGTTCGCTTGCAATTCCCACAATTTCAACGCATTGATGCTGATAATAACTTGCTCACTCCTGAAGTTCATACTGAATGTTTTAAACACTTACCTTTTTTATTCAAGTATTATTATTAAGTGAAATAACTCCGAACAACATGAAACAATCCCAGAATATAACCCCAACAAAGTCAACCACGTATCTTGATTGTATGTTCTTTTATTCATATAATGTTCGATTTTTTTCTCTCTTCAAACTATGATATGTGTTTCATTGTTTTGCTCTTAACAGACATTTTAATTTTAACTATCTTAGTCACTCCCGTGATATCGCAATTTTGGGCAAAAAATATTAAATTTTGCATGAGTAATGTATATTTCTCAGAAGTTATTGGGAATATTATTGGGTATGACGATCGACGCGGGTTAAATAAGGAAAACATCAGATACGCTCTGACAAAATGTCGTGATGCCTGAAACTGATATTGACACTGAAAAATGGAATATCTCTTAGATTTTTGTAACTCTGAACACGTCAGTGCCCACTTTTCTCTCGTATACCTGCATGACTAAAACGATGCCAACACGTAGACAAAAGAGTAATGATTATTGGCACCGACAATGCCTCACCTTGATTCGGGTTCAGCTGTTAATTATTGCGCGAACAAAGTTTCTTCTTCATGTCATAACAGGTTATTGTATTGCCTTTATGATATGTTTCCCCCCATTGTTGCCCTCGTTACAGTCTTGTAATGGATCTCCATTCGTTAAGTTTATACACTGCAAAAACTACGGTGTCAAAAACAACACCAGTCGGTGTTGTGAGAGGACCGCACCCTCAGGTGTCGAAAATACACCATGGGGTTTGAATATAATACCAAATATTGTTGGAAAATAGCATAGAAAACGGACATACTGAAGCTTTTCAACATGCACTCATCAGACTAAATCGCATGAATGAAACAGAAAGTCAAAAACGAAACAATATTGTTGACATAGAGCAAACAGAATGTGCTATAATTACACCAGTGGGTGTTAAACTAACACCAATGGGTGTTGAACTAACATCCAATGGGTGTTGATTAACACCGTGAACTTAACACCGGTGTAAAATGTTTGGTGCAGTCCTCTCACAACACCGACTGGTGTAATTTTAACACCACTGTTTTTGCAGTGTAGAGGCAACCCTGAATTCGTTAAAGTGGTTTCAGCCTGAACTGTACCCCCGGGGGGGGGGGGGGGGGGTTCGCTCTCCACACGGCCTGTCTCCCACCCGTGTCAACAGCCTCAGAAATGCACCCTAAACGGCGAAACCTACATAACCAAATTTGCCAACCCCTAAAGTGGCGTAACACATCAGAAAAGCTTACCCTAAAGTGGCGTACTCCCAGGAAACCATCTTATTCTGATACCCTAATTGGCAATGAACATGGGAATCCACTAATTTGAGTAGCCTAAAATGGCGTAAACAGTGAAATCAACATATTTGATACCCCTACCAAGTGTCCTTCTCATCTAAACATTATGTACATTGCGCAACCCGAAGAGGTCCACTTAACAATTCATAGATAATTCTCCTAATTATCAAACGTTCATTTTGGAGATGTTATCAGATTCACAAAAACTTTGCACTCCTAAATGGCGTAATCTACATAACCAAATTAGTAACCCTAAATGGCGTGACATGTGAGAAAAGGCTACCCTAAGTGGCGATTGCTAGCGAACGGTGCTCAAAAAGCTACCCTTTTCCAAAAGACGTCGACGACGCCTGAGGGCTGGAAAAGGGACCCTTTACGACGCTTTTTCTGGACGCGGGTGCGTAGCAGGCTGTGTGGAGAGCGACCCCTCCGGGAACTGTACCTGGTTTGGTTCAACAATAAGAGAACAAACAGGTGAATCTAAGTTAATATTTAATCGTGTTTTTTTTTCTATTTGTATATATTTTGTTTACAAAGTGCGCTGCCCGTCATAATTCAATATACCTGAAATACTGCAGGAACGATACATCGACAGCCTAAACAAAGTAATTCGTAACGGGAAACCAAACGGTAGTTCCGACGGTCCACGTACGTTGAGAACTTCTCGCGCCGCGAATAAGTGACTTTGACATTGATAACTGTGCTGAAATTAGCCAATGACAATTGACGAGAGCGACGAGCTCGGCGGCGTCTCGACCAATCAGGAAGCCTCAAGTTGTTTTACCCTATTGCACTTTTGTTCCTACTCCTCGAACCCTCTATCACCCGCATTCTGCTAACGCATTGGACATATCACATTTAATAAGTCAGTTTTAATTTGTTTCAATGTGTATCACTTTTAAATCGGGAAAACCGTTTAACCTCTTAATTTGCACTTTTTTTACATGGAGGAGGGTGATTTTTCTACGTCCAGTTGTAAATTCAATGAAATGTACGGTATAATACCGTATATCGTCGGGTTCATGTCAAAAGGGCGTTATTTTTGTTCATGTGACAACCAGAAAGGCGTTACAACTATAGAATACTTACAGCGATAACGCCCTTTTGTTTCTCAGCCGACGTTATTTCATATTTGCATGTAACGTACATGTCGATTATGCGTATATAGGCCCTACATATGCGTAGATGATATTATGTACATGTATACATACATATCATGATAGTGATGTAATTTTGATTAAAAGGTTGCTCAACTTCAAATGAATGATTGTGGAGGCCATTTTGATACAAACAAATAATAATTAGTAGGATTGGACATTGAGTGGAATTTTGGGGGAGTTGTACTTAATCAATCGCGAGGGTCAGTTTTATCGAAGGAATTAACTTCAATAACGCAAATAACACACCACAGGAAAGTCCACGTACGAATAAATTGATTGCCAGTCCTCTGTTTTTATAGGTGGGCGGATGAATGATTTTCATATTGATATGAAACTCTACATATGTCGTGCTGCCAGAACAAAGGAAAAAAAGCGATCTGTCAAATGTTCTCTGAAACTGTTTGATGAATAATGGAGATAAAATGACTTGAATTGGATAGTTAAAATGTAATGGAATGTGAAATAAGACGTCATTGATCTCTGATCTGTTTGATTGGTGGAGAAATGGCATATTTATCGATGTTTGAATTGAAACGAATTCTGAGTTAGCTGTCGTTATGTTAGCTATTGTATACCATACGTTTCTCGCTTTTTTGTTGCATCGAAATTTTGTATACAATGTCAGTCAAAATGGGAAACCGAGATTCAATCCCCGAATTTCTCAAAATCAAACACAAAATACAATCAAACAGATATTCGGAAATGAAACATAAACGGTTTACTTCTGTATGGTGCATATGTCACCATTATATCACGGGTGGCTAATTAGTAACCAATTTTCTAAAACGTTACTTATCCTGTATTTTTTCTTATTTTTCGATTGTATGTGTGTATGGACTCTTTGGCAAACATGGTTAGAAGTTTGAAACACTGATGGATTGATAAATTGATACAGATGGATAGATAGATAGACAGATAGATAGATAGATAGATAGATAGATAGATAGATAGATAGAATGATAAATAGATGGAAGGTGGATGGGTAGATAGATAGATAGATAGATAGATAGATGGAAGGGTGGATGGGTAGATAGATAGATAGATAGATAGTTAGATAGATAGATAGATAGATAGATAGATAGATAGATAGATAAATAATAGATACATACATACATACATACATACATAGAAAGATAGATAGGTAGATAGATAGATAGAGAAATAGAAATAAATAGATATATAGATAGAAAGATACATGGATGGATGGATGGATAGATGGATGAGTAAATAGCTAGATGGATGGGTTGATGGAGGGATAGACATATAGATAGAGATAGATAGATATTAATAAATAGAGAGATATATAGATAGATAGATATATAGATAGATAGATAGATAGATAGATAGATAGATAGATAGACGGATGGATGGATAAATAAATAGATGGATGAATGGATAGATAAAACCTTGCTCTCCCTTTGCTGAATAGGTAAAGAGCAATTAAAATAATGACCCTCGCTGCGACACCGAAGCATAATTATTATTCGTTCGCAATGACTGAAAATGCATTGTTATGATTCGTTCAGTTACGTAACATTCCTAAAATGTTTTTTAATGTTACATTAACTTGCTTTGTTCCTCTTGTCTGAAATGCATACATTTATCCTGGAGGGAGAGAAGAATATATACCATCGAAGATATAATTATGTATTTTTTTTGTTCAAATTATTACCTCATGTAGTTGTCTCATCTATGTACGATTAACACCTTAAATATCACACCCCGACGGTCAAATAGCGCCTGCCTATCATTCGAACGAGGGAGCATAATTTTGTGGTATAATTACGCCCAATCATTCAGATTTCTGATTTTCTGTATCCTTCAACAATGATCGTAACCTAGTTATAAACCCCAGAGTGCTATTATCGAGTTGTACAATATGTACTGCGGAAGATAACGTGAATCCAGGACACATAATTATACAGATCATAATCAACCGCAAAATCGTGCCAGGCGATATGATGATGTGGCATGCAAGAGATTTTTGGCGCCAAATATTGTGGAATTTAATAACGGTATACATTCGACCAATTAAGGAGATTATTATCACAATTATACGTGTTTAGGTAGAGTTCTACCACTGAGAGAGCTTTGTTTCTCTCGTTGATTATATAAGGTATATTAGCACACTTGTTCCTGTATGTATAGATTTTTAATCAAACACTTTAGGTTAAACATTGGTATAGGGGCTCGCCAACGATTTTAAAACAAAGATCCGTAAAATTCAGGAATTGATTATAGGAAGAATTAGAACCATTAAATTCACCCCCTTGTTCGCAATTGCTCATTCAAAGGAACTGTATACTTTTCTCGATTTTCGGCAGTAATGAGGGGTGTGCAACTTTTAATAAATCTGTGTTAAATTGGCCTTTGGACAATATGCTGGCCCGGGTATATGTGATCTTTTTCACGAGTTTCAATTTTGGTACTAGCCTTTATCTAGTTGGACAATACGTTAATCCCTCTATTTATTTTGATTTCACTGTTTCACCGACTACTTCAATTGAACAATGTCCAACCATTCCGATAAAGGCAAGTGCACTTCACTTCTTTTTATGTGAAAGATTTTTGATTTTGTCAGTTTCCTCAAAATAACTTTATCATGTTGTGCTATTCGAATACCTGTGTGAATTTTCTAGACAAAACTCTATATGTTTGCTTGTAATATCATTCATTTTTTATGCTTCAGAGTTTGTACTATAGCATTTGAATATCGTCCGGGTGCATTTATGCACACTATGTTGCAATTGCAATAATTTGTGCATGACTTGATTCAAACAGCTTTCTTCTTCTCCTGCTTATTTGTATGAACATCGTTTTGATTTTAGGGGGAAAAAAAAAACGTTTATCACACATTTTGTCGAATGCGTGTAAGACAACCACAATTAGCATCATACATGACCTTTCGTTTTACTTTAACGCCATGTTTCATGCATAGCTGTTAGATCCGTATTGCTTAACATGCTTCCGGAATGGTAAACTTCCTAGAAAATATGGATATTTTAAGTAGACGAAATACACTTTCCCCGTCTACCCCTTCGACTAAAACCCCCCAAATCCCCGGGCTATACTTTGTCGAGCCACGTGTCCCAAAAATTTGGCACTACCGAACAGTACGGCACTTTCTGAACATAACGGGGCGGGTTTGTGGAACACAAAAAGGCACTCTACGCCAAATCATCGTCGATCAAATAAATCGGCTATAGATATATCAAAAGTAGCCATGAATTTCAAGTTTAAGAGAAAGGTCCTATACACTTGCTCAATCACTTCCAAGTGCAGGTGCAATTGGTTTTATTAATTAGCAATGGAGAATTGAACGCGATTGCATAAAAGCCTGTCATTGACAATTAATTCCAGTCTTACGTCGTTTACACGCGCGCTCATTTTATCCTCACAGCAACCTCGCCTCCGGGAGTTTTTAAGTGATCCTTGACCTTATAATGCAGTACATAAGAACTTCTGCCGGATTTATGGTTTGACATTATCTGCGACACCAGTAGAAAGGGGAAAAAGGGGGAGAAATAAAAAGCAAGTCGGGGAGGGGAAAGTACGTTTCCCTGTCAGAATAGGTGCGGTAAGTGATTCGTCATTCTAGTTTTGGAAAGAATTACCCCCAAAATTTGAAAAGAGCCTTTTCGGATAATGCTTTTCTGATCAAACGTGGAAAGCGTCATTGTAAACGTCGTGGTGGTTTATGTTTTCTATTTCATCTTGTGATCTTAAAGACACCAGATAACATTGTGGAAGCCATGTTTAAAAAAAGATGTCAAACTGCGCCATTTGAAATATCTGACATTTTTTTAATGGACAAATAAAAATCCTAAAACCCAAAATTTCAGACAGTTATGTTGTCACTCGTAAAATATAAACAGATAAAAATCGGCACATGAATTACTGTCAGCTGATGGAAATTCTGCAACGCATCAGTCTATGGAGGAAAGCTGGAATGGTCGCTCAGACTTTCACTTTTCAAAAGCACATAATGATCGTTTTGAACTGCATTTTTTTTTCAGGGCCTTATTTTTTAGACCAGCTTGTACCATGGGAAATCATGTTATGTAGGTCAGATTTTTTTTAACTGGAAACGTATACGATGCCTTTAATACAAGTATAATTTCATTCATTCAACATTTACTGCTTCACAGGGTTCTTTGTGAATTACAATAATTGTTAATATAATTAGATGTAATTATTACTGTTATTATTATTATTTAAAAGCAGGCTTCTTTTCATTGGCAAAATCATAACAGCAGTGCAATATTACCATTCCCAGTCTTGATAAACAACTTCAAAATCTAATCAGAAGGAGAAGATGACGATGATGATGATGGTGATGATAAGAAGAAGAAGGAGAAGAAGAAGAAGAAGAAGAAGAAGAAGAAGAAGAAGAAGAAGAAGAAGAAGAAGAAGAAGAAAGTACGAAGGGGAGAAGAACAAACGAACAAGAAGAACTACAGGAAAAAAAGAGAAGTACATGAAAATGAGAAGTAAAAGAAGAAGAGTAAAAGAAAAGGAAAAAGAAGAAAAGAAGAACTACAAGAAGAAGAAGGAGGAGGAGGATGAGGAGAAGGAGGAGAAGAAGAAGAAGAAGAGGAAGAAGAAGAAGAAGAAGAAGAAGGAGGAGAAGAAGTGAATAACTAATCATTATTTTTCAAACATTACGAACTCCACCATTATGTCATTCTTTTGAAATAAATCATAGCCTTTGTCGAGCGTGTCATGATATTGGTAAAAAGAACGAAGGGAGTACTTAAATGAAATTAAATACCAACAAAGAAAACGAAATAAGTCAAATAACTGTTGTCAGCCTCTTCAATATCATTCATTACTGTGTATCAACTATGCAATAAATACACTCGAAATACATATTGTCTTTCCTTACGTACCTGCTGAATCTGAATTAGATTTTAACTGAGAAAGACAACTTCCGTATGATTAAACGATGTACATTATTCTTATAGACATTTTATTGTTGATATATCAACACTGAAATACGAATTGTTCCGGCTCATATTGTTTTGAACATCATGCATGAACGTGATTCTACAGCAATTAAGTCGAAAATGATATTAATCCATTCATAAGTAACTATTCTAAGGCCAGATGTTATTATATATTTTTTTATTGTATAATTACACAACAACACTAAGATGTTCTGCACAAAGCACATGTTGCGA
>JZLH01S0009404.1:0-20804 GCA_001188425.1 Eucidaris tribuloides
TCGCATACCCGGAATAAACTACTCAAATTCCGTAAATGTGACTTACCATCGGAGAAACTATATCACCGACACCCTTTAATCGACATCAAATGTCGTGCACCCGGAGTAATTACCACTCCTATCCCGCAAACTCGGTTTAAACCTGAAATAAACTTGACCCTGCGGAATGCAGACCAAAATACACATGTACTAACGCGAAGCTTAAAACTCACTGCAAAATATTGTGCAGCTCCAAGCGTCTATTCCTATCCGGACATAAACCACTTACACCGATCAATCCTGTTTAGCAAACCCTAAACTAGATCCCCGCAAATTGCGTCGAAAGAATGTCAAATACGACATTAATACCGATAATCTGTACCCGATTATCATATGCACCCTTGAAATGTCTGTCAACAGCTACCCGTAGCTAGATTAACCACTAGTCTACACACTGTCTTCCCGACTGACGTTTCACTTTGTGCCCTGGAGTAAATACCACTCCAATTTCCACTAGCCTACCCGGTGCCTCGGGGTAAATATACCACCCCAAATTCCGCTAGCTTACCCCTGGAGTATATACCACTCCAAATCCCGCTAGCCTACCCGGTGCCTTGGGGTAAATACCACCCCAAATTCCGCTAGTCTACATGAAATACCCGACGCAAGCTCTGCGAACTGAAACCCCGCGAAATCATATCGCGATCAGCGTTCACGTTAGCATTATCAACAGGCCTACAGTCTGTGCCTGTCATTATGGAACATAAATAAATAACAAGGTGTATCCAACAAACACCTAAGGGATAAGCAACACCTGTGTTTCATTAATACACTTGCCCACTATATCCACACCAGGAATAGTGATGTATTTTACATTAATATACTTTTACCTTGAGTATGAAATGTAATGCTTGGCTTGACCCTGAACGTCCTTCACTGACTACTAATAACGAATCATCTCAGTGAGACCTCCAAATTGTCACGTGCGATCCGACATTATTCAAATCGAGACGATTGCAATTAGCAGACTAAGTAAAAACAACTTCCAGGACACACCTACAACCTAGTTTAAACTTATAATTCTGTAATAAACATTTATTGTAGCTGATGTGATGATGCATTTTTAACAACACAACAACTCCAGTTCCCTAGCATGAATTAGAATCATTAGTACTTCACCATCAAAAGAAAATCAGTGAGGTCATTGGACAAAGTTGCACGCGTTGGACACCGAAACGGTTACTGCCTGGAACGCGACACCAGCTGCTCGCGACACGCAGCACATGTACAACGTCCATCGTGCCTGAGACCCGACTCAATTGTTATCGCCGCCGCGTAGACAAACCGCACGTGTATGTCCGAATGTCGTCTATACGCAAGATACGGCCACTACTATACATGTATCCACTGTTTCGATCCTCTCTGCCTGGCGTAACAGGTTGACAAGTTCTCGCTTGCACAACGGTCATCATAGCATTGCTTTTCCGAGCAAATCACGTCGGCAGCTACGTTCACCGGCCACGAAACCGTCTCGCTAATTTCCCTTGCAGATCGGCCATGATCGTGATATCTATGTTTAAAACTGGTCATTTCCCGGTACCCTTGTCTGCTTCCAATACATCATCCTGCCGTGCTGAAAACCCATCCCAAACCTCTCTCCAATCTCGATTGCGAAATCCTCCTGGTCACACGCACAAAAAAACCTGCCCTCAGCGGCACAGTCATTACAGTGTTCGCCGATATACATGTAGCTCTATGTTCTAATGTGGCAGACACCATATTTACAAATGTCCAGCCATTTCCTCAATCTGGCATAATTAACTGACGATTTTCTCATCTTCAGTCATTTTCGTTTACACAACATTACGCTTTCTCTCAAGGTTGTTTACGAACGGTGCTACAACAATGAAAACCTACTCAGGAAATTTTAAGTCAAATAAACTGGTTTGATATTGACAATTCGCATGACCCAAACGTATCCTTACAACATTTACAGTATGGAACCTTTTCTCTCCAAATTTAACGAAAAATACCACTGAAACGTAACAAGTACCGTAAATCTGAAAAAAAAAATACCCAAATTACCCTGAATAATCAAGACCCAATTGCTATCAATAAATCGTAAGAAATAATCTATATTACAAATATAAAAGCAATCAGACGGAACAGTTCAAAAGGAAAAAAAAATATTTAAAAATATTAAAACAATTAAAAAATCTTACCACCTTATTACATAGAAAAAAAGAAAAAAAGTATTTTGCAGGCAACTAAATAATTAAAAAAATAATTCAAACACTCTTGGAATAATATAAATGGCATTCTGAATGAGACAAAAGACAAACCACAAATGTCTAAAGAAAAAAAAAACTACCATGATGACTTGACGGAAGGTCCCCGTGTTATAGCAGAATCATTTCTCTCATATTGGAATCGAATTAGTTAGTAAAGGTCTTTCCTCCAACCGACATTTCACGAATTTCCTAAACGATTCAAATCCTGATTTAGTTTTTTTTCGATCCCGTTCATGAGCAAGAGCTTTTAGACATCACATTATTAGCAATCTGGATAAAAAGGCTATGGGCATGACGGTGTGGATAATCTTGTTTTGAAATACGTAAGTCCAGAAATTGCACAACCACTGAAACATGCCTTTAACCTTTCTATTAATTCGTTTATCGTCCCTAAGGATATGACACAAGCAAATGTCATTTTTATTAAAAGACTAAGAGCTCAATAATCACAGACCAATTGCAATTTTAACTTGTCTCTCCAAATGACTAGAAAAGGTTATTTACTCTCGGACTGTCGATTTTCCTCAACGTCACAACATTTTTTAAATATATTTTCAGTTCGGATTTAGAACACGGCAAAACACAACACATGCAATTCTCACTCTCACTGTTCGGACCAATATTTTCATACATTATTAGGCGTGTTCCTGGACTTCTCCAAGGTTTTTGATATAACCAGTCATATTACGGAATAAGAGGACTAGCCTTGGAGTGGTTAACGAATTACCTATACATGACAGAAAGCAATTTGTATCAACAAAAATAGTTCATTGCGGTGTTCCTAAAGGTTCTCTCTTAGGTCCCCTTTGCTTATTATTTACACGCTTGAATTTCATGAATATTCCGGCCGTTTATCATTCATCCATTATGCAGACAACTATATCTGCTTTTCCCTTTCAAATGCAAATTATTTACATAAAGCCACAGGCTAACAATGACCACAGTTAAAAAAAAAAAAAAAACTACATGATTCCTCATGCTCTAAATGTATTTGATAAGGTCTAAACATGAAGCCCTGAAAGAATTGTATTTCAAAATAATGATTTAGTGCTTAAAAAAGGGGGAAAAATATACAAGCATACAAATTGAACGGATTCACCTGCCCATTTCCTCCCATAGACTTACTGTGTACAGATCAAGGCTCTTTTATCATCTGCCGGAGCGCAATTGTTTATTCATGCATATATTGTCACTGGCAGCATTACTTTAACACAATATACATGTATAGAGAACTCAAAAATAAATCCGACTGGATTAAAGTTAACAAACTCTCATTTAATCTAAAACAAAAAAATCCTGCTTTACATTAATTCTATTATTTATCTACCCGGAAAACTTACATTAGAAAATACGGTAATAGAAAAAGTTGCACAGACCAATTTTTAGGCGTGACCGTCGACGAGAAATTGTCTTGGAAGCTGTATACTGATAATCTATATGTAAAATTATCTCCAGGAACATCGGAATTACTGATAAATTTATAAATATCTTTCCAATCCTAATCCTTTTTACATTACACTCTACATTAACACTGCCAATTTTTGAACTACGCTATTTGAGTATGGGGGAATTCCATGATAACTCAATTACACAAAATTTCATTAAAGCAATGAGGATATCTGCCATTCGTATTATCGATCACACACCGACTCCTTTTCCAAAATAACAACATATTTAAAGTTAATGACACTTATCTATTGAACCTCGGCGTATTTATGTTCTAACAAAAAAAAAAATAATTACCTTAAGTTTTCCAGTTTATCACAAACAACCAATACCACAGCTTTCCCACCAGGCAAGCCAGCTCTTACCATCGATGATCTACCTCGAAACAGAAGTTTATTTGCCAACAAATGAAGAGCTTGCAACCAAAAGGCGCTAAATCCATTTTGACTGATTTCGAGAAAATCAATGATTTTAATTACACATACTTCTATCCATTTAATCATCAAGTCTGTACTACAAGTGAAAGAGCTATTACTATAGGTTATAAAAATGTATGTTAGAAAAATCCTGCATACAGCATGTATTTTATATATTTTTTTTTGAATATTAATTCTTTTGGGATCTAGCGCCTTTTGGCAGAAATGGTGGATTTAGCGCCTTTTGGCAGAAATCCATTTGAGGTCCCTTTTGAGTTGGTCAATGGCATTTGTGTAAAATAATGTAATTTACAAGAATGTGTTAGATTTTTACTGAACACAATTAAAGCTCAGTGACATGATTAGGAGAAATAAAAATGCCTTTAGAACCAAACTGGTTGAAGGATAAACTAAAATGTACACCAGCTGGAGTGGATCTCCTAGCTGGAAGAAAGTCTTGAGTTTGTTTACTTAAGGAGAATCAAGCATGAACAGGACAGCAGTTGTATTTTATCGGGGCACGATACATTTAATTCTCCTAGCTGAAAGGATTCATCTTGAATGTGTTAACTTAGCCAAATCAAGCATGAGCATACTAGCATTTTGTTTCTTTCGAGCCCCAAAAGAAATAAATCCCTTAGAAAGCTACACTGCAAATTTGTTTGCTACAAGGCATACTGATGGGTATTATTTTAAAGTGAGTCAACTTTTGACTACAAAATGTTCACAGTAGAATCCCTGCATAGTTTACATGATTCTAAAATAATTTTTACCCCAAGTTAAGGACTACCCCAATAATGTCATTTACCTTTAACTGCATTTTTAACATTGAAGCCATTCTCAACATACACCCCCCACACACACACATCAGTGCAATGTGTTTTTTTTTATAACATACCACTAGAACAAACATTACTTAAAAAGATTTGGTTAAAGTATAACTGCACACATAAACATCATACAGTACACATTTCATCATGATGAAGGCTTGGACACATCAGCATACCACATTACACAAGACAATCGTACAATACATGTCATACACTGCAAACACATTCAACGGTTTCAACTTGTCAAGTATAGTGACATATAAATTGCCGTATTTCAGCGATTCGATCAAAACGTAACGCAGGAAAACATAAACAGGATACGCAATGATTCTGGCTTTCTGAATCTGAAATGCTAATTGTGTCCTTCTTTCTGATTGGTTAAAACACCAATGGCTGGCAGACTTGGGCCAATCAGAGTAAAGAATAGAAAGAGCAAATAAGCGCCTTTTGGCTGAAATCTGAAATGGAAATAACGCCTTTTGGTTGAAAGCATAAATTTCATATCATTTTTTTCATATTTTCTGAAACGATTTTAAGAAAACAATATGTTATTTGAATACATATGACAGAGGTCTATCCAAATCATGAAAAACATGCAACTTGGTGAAAAGTGGATTTAGCGCCTTTTGGTTGCAAGCTCTTCAAATATTCACTAACAGCGGACCAAAACTTTGGAATTCATTGCCTTTAGACGTGCGCGAAACCATTACCACACATAAAGCCCAAAGCAATCTTTCTGAATGTTTATAATGATAATGCCTCGTAATTAATTGCACATGTTCCTTACCAATTGAGTGTTTCTACTAGTGATTCCTCAACGTAAACTCATTATTATGGATAGTTTTCCCATCATTTCTTGAACCCGGTTCTTTTTCTAAGGCCCTCCATTCTTCTTTTGAGACATGCTGCAGCACTTCTCAAAAAACTGTACAAGAGAAGAGCACCCTCTTTGACAGTAAGAATCATTAGCGTAGCCAAGTGGGTGGGGGGGCAGAGGGGGCAGTTGCCCCCCCCCCCCCAATAATGCTTTTTCGGAATTTCGTCGGCTACACGAAGGACTCCATCGGTACATGCGGGCCGACAAAAATATTGAAAGAAATTGCATTTTTTTAAATGTAAAAATCTTTTTTTTTCAAGCTCGCTCGCTCCACTCGCTCGCATAAGTGATTTTCTTCATGTCAGGTGTTTTTCGGTAACCAGGCAAGCCGCCTTGTCATGAATACTATGATTGATGACACTTGGAACGTTAGCGGTATAGTACAGTCAACTTGAGTCAAGTGTACTACACAAACAGCGTTCCAAATCAACCGACCCGAACATCATGTTGTACCGACACAATGTTTTCAGGCCTACAACATTAAACTGTTGAAAGAATTAACATTTCAGCAACGTGTACATTTAGGAAAAAATCTTGAGAAAAAAGAATAGAACGCTATTTGATACAGGGGCACACTAGCTCCACCATGTGTGGATGGAAATATTTTGCCCTTTGGCCCGTTCCTAGTTCGCCAGCCAAATCAAAAGCCACAAATTGCCTTTAATTTGCCCACACGTTCCTCTCATATACTTCGAAAAATGTTCTTCTTTTGTTGAATAACAACAATAACTTGTTGCATTATTATACTTGTGTGTTCCTGTTAAATTACAGTACTGCTGAGTGCTGATATAAATAATATCAGCACATCAGAAGGCTTTGTTACGATTGTAGAAATATAACTTTCAACTTTCTTTGACTTGAAAATCTATGTCTGAAGCGCTCGTTCGCTTCGCTCACTCGCGCATACATTACCATTACTAGTAGAAGCATTACTTCTTATAGTTGTATGAGTAGCAGATCTACAGGGGTGGGGTTGGGGTCTAAACCCCCCCCCCCCTTGGGCTGCCAAGTGAAGAATTTGTATCTTAATTTGTTAGTAGATGTCAGGAAAACCAAAACGTATTACAAAATTTGTTTCAAAAAATAGTGTAAAACAAATTTTCATACACAATTCTCAATTTTTGGCGCGCTTTGCGCGCAAACATATACAGTTTTCAATTTTTTGGGGCGCTTCGCGTGCAAACGTACGCATTTTTTTAAATTTTCAGCGCGCTTTGCACGAAACATACACAATTCTAATATTTTCGGCGCGCTTTGCGCGCAAACATACATAATTCTAAAATTTAAATATATACATTTTATGCAGTTTCTCCCATCACCATGGCTAAAATAAAAAAACCCTTACCAAAAAGCTAGATCCCCCCTGTGTATTAATTAATCACTATCATCGTAAATCATTTAACTGTTATTATTACACAACATGAATATGTCGGCACGTCGGAAGTTTGTCGGTACATTCGGGTGCCTTGCCCCCCCAATGACAAAAAGCTGGCTACGCTACTGGACTTAGAATAAACTGCTGTGGCACATGTTTACGTCAACATCACGGACGAAGTCTTAGCTTTTAAATGCTGTTTGCTCTGTTCAAATTGCTTGTTTTGATCTCGAGATATCTTCTAAACAACAAAAGGGTGGAATCACAATTGAGTCACTCATTTTTTTCTCATTACCAAAGAGGGCGCTTTTAACTTGCACAATTATTAGGCAACCATCCCACTGGAGAATGCGAAGTCTGTGGTGTACTAGAAACAGTTGATCACCTTTTCAATGACTGTCCTAAATATATAATCGAGCGATCGATGCTTGCTGTAGAAATTAATAACTGTGAATTGGAAAATATGATATTATTATTAAATAGTGAAGACAGCAAAACCCAAAGCGCCATTGTACGTTTTGTACTAAGGACTCAGTAGATTGAAATAAAATGATATTCAATTGATGTGTCTGTATATACCAAGTTACCAACAATAAATTTCTGTGTGTGTATTATAATTTAGTGTACTATTGTATAACTGCACCCACTGCACTACAAAGTGATCCCACAAAGTGTTTACTTATTCTAAGAATATGCTATATATATGTATGTGTGTTATAATATCGACTATATTTTGGTAAACAAATTTATTCGGCAGGGATAAAACATAGTTTGCGCTCCTCCTGTATTACGCGGGTAGTCCGAGCCACCTAGGTGCTAATCAGCACCGTAAACTTTCTTACAGGGCTGGTGAGGAAGATACCACACTAAACGGATATACAGGCTTAATTGCGAATCAGTGCTTGTAGCAATATCATAATAAAAAGAGTTAAAAATATTTTATTACGAGTCAAAATCATGAATTTTGTGAAATCAGACGAAGTATAAAATGAATACAAAATTTATGACGAGAGATGGCGCCAATAGTCAATGATGAGTGATCGCCAAACAAAACCAACAATAACAACAACATATATTTGAGACAAACTGTACGGAGGAGGGGTGTTAGGGGGTTTGTGAAAATGTGATGTCTAATCAGCAGCGTTGGTCCATTTTTTCGGATGACAGAAGGGGGCATAAAATACAAAAAAAAATGAATATCTAAACACCCCCTGCTAAATGTTCGGCGAACTCCCTGCGCAACATAGCAATGAAAAATTCCCCAAAATAAAACACGGTCACGGTGGTATAAACTGTTAATCAATTTGAAAATATGTTATCATGCACTGTTTCTGTGGTATTTATTGTACTAGTCGATGTCAGAAAGAAGCACTTGAGCTAAAATTCAGAGATTTGAAGAAAATTGTACTCTATCGGCCGTTTCATAAATCTAAATAATGCATTGTGTTAAAGTCTTTGACGAGTGCATTCCATGTGGATTAATTTGTGTTGTAATCGTTGAAATGTTTCGGAATATATACAGATATTTCTTTTGTAATATATTTTTTTATGAGAAATTATGCTCGCTGATCACCCTATTTACTCCACCCATTGCAGTGCTCAAATGGTTAATAAGAACAAAATATGATTATGGAAGCTTCGGGTCGGGCAGATTTAGGGCTCTATTTCTATTTTTATTGCAAAACAAGCCATTACAAAATATGTTACACCGATTTACACTGAACTAGAATGCATGACGGAATGAGTTTACGACTAAGAGTAACCTTTTGTCTCCCCCTTTCCCCCAATAGAAATTGTTTTCGCCTTCTTTGCGCTTGCTCGCAGGATTACCTCTATAATCCACTTTGAAGCAGCGATAGCGTAGGCATATTGTACCCTAATTAAATCGAATCAATTTATGTAGAATTTCCTCCTACAAAATCCATTCCCACGTGGCAGGCCTCTTTCGTTTGCGCCATTCTTTATTCTTACAAATTTAAAATTATAACATATTTGTTTAAATTCAGATAGAGGGGTTTTACAGGTATACCCGGGAGGGAGTGGGTGGCTAGTAAGCATCCCTTCGCAAAATCTTAAAGGTTCATTTTTCAGAAGAATGTATTTGAAGAATAGGATTTTAGTTATTGTTTATTGTCCTGTTCACGAAACAATAGTGTTAACAGAAGGTCAAAATTGGTTCATAAAACACAAAAAACTCAAAAGGTTTCACGGGGCTCCGCCCCCTGACCCCGATGAATTATCATCATGTTTTACAATAACCTGCTATTAGCAGTTCATAATACAGAATTTTAGGAAGCGTCAAAAATTTGAAAGTGGGGTGTTTTTAATTATCAACGAATGTCCTTTTCATGACACAATGTTACCAGGGGAGCAAAATACATGCAAGCACTAAAAAACTGCTAAAACTCATGGATTTTAGGGGGCTCCGCCCCTTGCCCCCATCAAAATAAGTATGACTATGTCTTACATGACCTACTTTCAGGAATTTAGAATAAAATACTCCAGAAGTGCCAAAAAATTTGAAAGTGAGGCGGGTTTTAATTATTGTTGCAATGACGGTGTGATGGCCTTGTTGGTTAGAGCGTCCGCCTCACATCCGGAAGGTTCGAGCCCTGGCTGGATCATACCAAAGACTTTTTAAAAATGGTACCTTCCGCTTTCTAGCCAGGCGCTCGGCATTCTAGAACAGAGAAGGGTAATAATATTTATTTTATGGAAGAACAGTCTATTTGACTGAAGTGGCTACCCTGGGTAAATAAAAACTATTATTATTATTATTATCATCGTTGACTGTCTATTTCACGAAAATAATAGTGTCAGAAGGAAGACTGCTAGGACACGTGAGCTTGAGGGGGCTCCACCCCTGACCCCCGTAATGGATCCAATATACTAGGAATTCTAAGGCGGGCCCGTGGAATCCACCCATTAGGATAGTCAGCCCCTCCCCGCATTAAAAGTGTTCCGTGGCTCCTGACAAATAAAAGGTTTTCTGACCTGTGCAATGCGTTTGTGCTCACATTATGTCAAATTACTTTGAATGGATACACCACAAACGCGTTTTTCTTTGTAGAGTTTCAAACTTTCCCAAACCACTCGCTCCCTACGCTCGCTCGCGGAATTGCCCTTTAACCAATTATAACATACATGGGAAAAGATATTTCTGTAAACATACACATGAAAAATGACAAATTTATTTCAAAATTACTGAAAATAGTTGGTTACATTGCGAAACAAAGCCTGACATATTCAGTACCCCTATTGTACGCCTGGCGTACGCATCATTCAAAATCCACCCATCTGAAAATACATTTTCGGTGAAACGACTGGATCCCCCTCCCCCACGAGTTGACACACGTGTGACTGGGCATAAGATATCTTGGAATTTCTTTTCGTTAATAAGGTATATCTACACTCTTTAAAATGTACGTACTGTCCACACAACAACTGGTTAAAATATTTATCCAACTCTGGGTAATTTTAGAACTGGGTAGAACTGGGTAGTTCTCACCCAAAGCACACATTATTGGTTAAAAACTACCCAGAATTGGATAAAGTTTCAACCAATTGTTGTGTGGACAGTATGTTGCCCAACATTTTTAAGAGTGCATGCATCATATCCTGACAGAATGATATGAAAAAAAAAATGATCTAAGTGAGCCGTGGGGGGGGGGGAGGGGAGGGGGGGGGGGGGTCGTGGCTCGAACGCTCCATCTGAACCCTGCATTCTAATGCAGTTACAGCATGTGGAGTTACGACATGTCATTTTCAGCTGAAACTATGTCTAATTGAAAAACGAATACATGATTACAAAAGAACAAAATCTTAGCTACAACATACTGAAAGTTGAGAGTAAATCAGTCAAGAATGACCAAGATTCAGGCCAAAGAACGCAATCGACCGTAATGTAATATCCATTCATATTCCATTCTCTTTCTTTGTGTACCAATATGATGTGAAAACAAGCATCAATATACTGAAATGAGACCTGAAATGGTATATAGAAGTCATACTCAATCCGATCCAAACAGAAATTTGGATTTTGATGGATTCACCTAAGATTTAAATTTATTTTAATATAGGTCTATAATCGTTTTAGACCATGCACGTGTGCGTAGATTTTTCCAGGTTTTTCGGGCGCGCAAGCGTTATTATCGGTCCAGGGATGCGGAAAAGGTATGGAATGGGGAGAAGTCACTCAGACACCTAATACACTTAAGAACTGGAATCAGATTATATCATACAAAAATCAACTGCATAATTATCTGATCCATATTTTTGACACAGATTAAGGGTCATTTGCATTCCCGATTCGGTAGACGGTAGTGACTTATCTACTTGTACTCAAAAAACATTCCATCATTATGACATTTTAGAAATTACAGGTATCTTAGGTGGAAACAGGAACCAACTTTGATACTTGAAAAAAGGTCATGTATCTTTTTAATGAAACTACCGATTGGCAGTGTTTTTATTCCCCTAAATGAATGTAAGAATCTAATGAGTACTTACAGCTGTTACGCAAAGACCGATCAAGGCCATGGCTTAATTGTTGCAAAGGAAGACAGTTGCCGAAGAGAACAAAGCACCTCAAAGACAGTCCAACCAGCCTATGGTTTTACCGAAGCTATGCCTGTATTTATGCTATCTGGACCATATTTATTACTATAAAGTTTAAATAAAATACCGAATATGACATATCTTCCACTCATTTTCAAGTATCTCTTAATCAGAAATTAACAGCTCGTGACATAAATCAAATAAACAGAGATATCTTATTGATTGTCTTCATTCTGGGAAATTTTATAGATATGCTGATAAATACGTGACAAATATTTGCATTAGTATGCCAATGGTTTTGAAACGGTTAATTTCATGTACTCGTGACTTATATCAAACAAACCCCATTAAAGAACATAAAAATTATCTCATTTATTACCTGCAACATTATTTCTAGGAATACTAAATTTAAACGGCGTTTTGTCAAGTCTACAGTTGGGGGCTACTTTTCTAAGTACATGACAAATATTTACAATAGTTTGCCAGTGATTGGTTAATTTCATACAAACATTCAAAGGTAAAGGTGCCTTTACATTTGCACGAAGTGTGATTCCGCACCATCCCGCACAATGGCGTAGTTTAACAAAGTGAATGTCACAGGTGGATATCCTTTATTAAAATTGGTGTAAGCCCCTAGTATTCATCTGACACCTTTTGTTTCTTCGTGTTTTTTTTTCGATTTCTTCGTCATCAGGGTCATTCTCTGGATCAAGTCAGGAATGAACTGCAACATCATCCTGTGCATCTTCAACGGAAGTGTCTTCTACATGTCCTCCGCTACAGGCTTCGCCCTCTTCCTCAGCTTTCTTGGAGGCATATCTGAATGATACTGTACATGTAATGTGCGAGTACATGTAGTCTCTATAAACATTAGTGGTGCATGTTAGAAGTGAACACTGATTTATACAGCAACGTAAATAATGACCGCAAAATAAATATCTTCTTTTGTTGAGGTTGTTAATTTTGTCAAAATGCATTCCATTCACACCTTCTTTTCACAAACGCATAATTTTGCATATCGAAATGCCAACCGTAGCATTGTTTGAAACGTACGATTAATATAACTACCATTTATCGTAAATGATCACACGAATACCTGCCACTAGTCGCAGCTAATCGCCCGTTTGTGTACCATTAGCCGTAGTTAATCGCACATTTGCCCACCACTTGCCGCAAGTAATCGCACGACTGGCTGCGACTTGTCTCAGGCGATCGTGCAACTAGTGGTGCGATTAGCGATTGGCATTTGTACGATTACCTACGACAAGTGGCAAACGGGTCGTACAACTGTGACCAAACAGCACAAATCGTGCAAGTTACTTGCGATCTGGCTGCGAAGGGGCTTGTCGTACGATTCCTTTGATCGCAGGTTGTCGCAACTGCTAGTGTGACCAGGGCCTTACGTGCGAATGTTGCATCTGTTCCCCGGATCTGTTCACAATCGTACAATTAGATTGAACAATTGCAATAATTAGTTTTCTTCTTCACCTTTGTTCAGGAGACACTAAAAATAGTTAGTGTGCTTAAGTAACATCTGAAATTACCATTTCCAATACCGCAATAAGGAAAGTAAAATTCAAAGAAAATATGAAAAGAACAATTGTTATTATTATCCCCCCAGAATTAGTTTAGCATGTAAAGGGTTCACATGTAATTATAGTCATGCTTTCTTGTCACGTTTCTTCCACTCATTTTCAAGTATCTCTTAATCAGAAATTAGCAGCTCGTGACATAAATCAAATAAACAGAGATATCGTATTTATTGTCCTCATTATCTGGGAAATCAAAATGTTAATAGCAATTTTTATAGATATGCTGATAAATACGCGACAAATATTTGCATTAGTATGCCAATGGTTTTTAAACGGTTAATTTCATGTAATCATGACATATATCAATCAAACCAATTAAAGAATATTAAATTATCTCATTTATTACCTATAATATTATTTCTAGGAATACTAAATATAAACGGCGTTAGTTTTGCCAAGTCTACAGTTGGGGGCTACTTTCCTAAGTACATGACAAATATTTACAATAGTTTGCCAGTGATTGGTTAATTTCATACAAATATTCAAGTGTGAAGGTGCCTTTACATTTGCACGAAGTGTGATTCCGCACCACCCCGCATAATGGCGTACCTAAGCGTGCCATTCTGTGGTATGCAGGTGCTTCAACTCTGTAATCGTGACGCATAGTTTGCGCAATGTCGTGTTAATTGCCACGCCTATGTTGCGAGCAATTCACGAAATGCGTATATCCTATGTCATGCATGGGCACACTGTCACACATGGTTCACGCATGATTTACGACAGGTATACGCATAGTAACTCATTGTCGTGACCAGATTGCGCATGCGTGTAGTGGTCGTATTAATTTTTTGATCACGGTTTGCTCCGACTTGCTCTGCAAATACATATAAACCGTGGTCATCGCTTATTCAGCGTCGGATTAACTTTCTATAGGACTTAACATGTAATAATAAACTCAAAAAAAGTTTGGAAATCTGAGTTTGATCGGTTATATCTCCCGTTTTGTAGTAATAATCAATGCAATCTTGGTATCATCGGACAGATTATGTATTTTTCTTTAAAATGATACCATATTTGCTATAATTAGGCCATCAGGGAAAGGGCTGTATCTTAAAATGTGCTGTAAAGTGTAAATTGAAAAACTGCAAAATGAGCAAAGTTCGGGGAGTCCCCCAATTTTTGTTGTTGTTGATGAGTGAGTTTCCCAATGTTTCTTGGTTGTTATGCACTCTAATGTGAACAGTGACATGGATTGAAACAAACACCTGCATAAGTAAGAAAGCACCAATAACAAAACGTGAAAAAATAAACAAACAAACATGTATGGGCGTTTAAAAACTGGACAAAAGGCATTTAATCTCAGAGACCTTTCACAACATTGACACAACAAAGTAATAAAAAAAGTGTCGGGAACTTGGTTTGCATGGATTTTCTCAGAGAGAGGGTATCACAAGAATGGACTAGCCTGCATGCAGCCCAAACCTCAACCCCATTGAACATTTGTGGGATCAACTTGGCCGGGCTGTACAGAAGAGAGTCACAAATGCAACGACATTGGCAGGTCTGAGTCAATTACTGATTGACGAGTGGAATACCATGCAACGAATCACAATTGTCAAAGCTCATCAACAGCATGAGGAAGCGGTGCCAGGAGGTGGTGCAGGCACGTGGGTCGTCCACTCTATACTGAACTGTGATCATGTCATCAAAATCAATGAACATTGATGAAATCAAAGATCCATGTGAAGATAAACATGAAAATCCATGCAAATCAAGCCCCTGCCACCCTTTTATTACTTTGTTGTGTAATGTGGTGAAAGGTCTGTGAGATTGAATGCCTTGTGTCCAGTTTTTCAATGCCCATACATGTTTGTTTGTTTTTTGTTCACTTGTTGTTGTTGTTTGCTTACTTGTGCAGGTGTATGTTTCAATCCATGTCAATGTTCATATTAGAGTGAATAACAACCAAAGAGACATTGGGAAACTCATTCATCAGCAACAACAAAAATTGGGTGACTTACCGAACTTTGGTCATTTTGCAGCTTTTCAATTTACACTTACACCACATTTTAATGTACTGCCCTTTCCCTGATGGCATAATCATAACAAGTAGGGTATCATTTTAAAGAAAATTAAACAATCTTTCCGATGATACCAAGCTTACATTGATTTTTACTACGAAACGAGAGATATAACCGATCAAACACAGATTTCCAAACTTTTTTTGAGGAGTTTAGTTATGCTTTCTTGTCACCCAATCTGTCCCCTACTCTGTGCTGTTATCCTCTTTCTACTAGGTGTTCTCTCCTCCTCTCTACTGAGGACCAGCAGTGAACATTATACAGGGTGGCCCAGAAAGAATGCTACAAATGCGATCGCTAATTCTCTCCTCCTCTCTACTGAGGACCAGCAGTGAACATTATACAGGGTGGCCCAGAAAGAATGCTACAAATGCGATCGCTAATTTCTTCAACATCATCTGCAATACGCCATTGTTATTTTGTTTCAGCAATTAGAACATTCTTTTTCCAACAATATGATACCATGATCATTGATTTTAAGTCATTCGTTTTGGGTTTTGTGGCCATTTTTCCGAGGCAATGTAATTTCCCAAATTTGCCAATTTTTCATCAGCGGCAGTCATCCGAACACCGAGTTATCCTCGCGTCTCAGCGTGCCCTACCAGACAAACCGCGATGACAATGGAGATGCAGCTCACTTCGTCTTCCTTATCAAAGCGAGGGCATTCCTGCCCTTTGTTTCGGCATACCTTATTCGATGGCACACCGTAATGTGAGAATATTCCGGTGTTCTGATTATCGCTGGAGGTTAAAAGATAGCAAATTTAGGAAATTACATTGCCTCAGAAAAATAGCCCTAAGATCCAAACACCTCAATCAAAATTAATGATCATGGTATCATTTTGTTGCAAAAAGAATACTCTAACCCATGGAATAATCACCAATGACATATTTTGAATGACTTTGAAGAAATCAACGATCGCATGTGTAGCATTCTTTTTAGGCCACGCTGTATAATCATTTCTAATTTTACATTGGAAGATTCCATAAAAAGATCTTCAAAGCCACAGGAACACACCTAACCAATTTCAAGAGATAATGATTATTTCTATATGATAATTATGATGATGATGAAGATAATGATGAACAAAGTAACAGTATTATAATAATAATAATAATAATAATAATAATAATAATAATAATAATAACAATAATAATAATAATAATAATAATAATAATAATAATAATAATAATAATAATAATAATAATAATAATAATAATAATAATAATAATAATAATAATAATAATAATAATAATAATAATAATAATATCACTAGAGGGCGCTTGATGAAGAGTGGTAGGGGGATAACCTATCAGCAAAAACATTGCAATTGTACAACTTTTTCTGATGCACCTCCCTATCTTTTACCTAACTTTATCTTCCTATTGCTGTTCTACATGCAACTAGACTGTTTTACGGCGTTTCATATACTACTTCATGAGATTGTGTGACTTTTCTTCATTTTGTGAATACAGTGTAAGTAGGTATCATCAGACTATATACCGTTCATGTACATTAGTCTATATGTGCTCTCAAACGATACTGTGTCCATTGATTAGGCCCTGGTCACACTAGCAGTTGCGACTACCTGCGATTGAGTTACGACGAGTTTGCGCCTAGACGAGGAGGATGTCCAAGGTTGAATTTGGAACGAATATGGAACGTTTCGACCAATCAGAAAGCCGGATTCCCGAAATTGGAACAAAATTAGAACAGCTCTCGACAGCTTTCGACCAATCAGAGATTAGAACGGCGTTCCAATTTCGGGCTGTACTGTCAATCACAAAGTTTTAGGATACCGAGTTGAAGTTTTCGAAGATTGTCAACGTCGTTATTACACATCAAGCATCAGCGCAGATTTCAGCTTTTCTGACACTTACATGAAGAAATTCACGTAAGAAATGATGGCTTATGATTTCTGAGCGTGATTTAGTACTGTTGTCTACAGAGTGTATTGTATTTCGCAAGAAAACGAGTTTAATTGCAATATCGGGACTTTCTTTGCCGTCACGTACATTAGCATCGCGGAAAGGTCAGTCCCACATATTCATATTTCTGTTTGTATGTAAACCATTCAATCGTGGATTTCGCATGATGTTGAAATCGATTTATACGCCTGACTAAAGCTGAAGGAAAGTATGCCAATTAGATGATAATGCTAATTAATAATTTTTTAACCAGGGTATCCTGATATTCGCTTTATAGGTACGTGTATGGAGATCAGGGCACAGTGATACTAAAATAGCCATGGGCCTGGCATAGCACACAAGGGGATAGCTCCATAGCTGCATGTGCAAAGTAAACGGTGGTCCATCTTCTGTCATGACAGCTACACGATAGTCATTTGTACTTCGCACTTGCAATACAAATTGGAATAATTGTAAAATTAGTTGTTAGTTTAACAACTAAACTACATTTAGATATGCAGAAATAAAAGACTTACCATTCCATATACTTTTTACCGTCAAAAGTAGGCCCCAAACAGTTTTTTCCAGAAGATTGTTTCCAATTTTGGAAAGTCGCGCTGATCTTGCGCTGTGATTGCTCAATTTTGTTGAAAGCGGAAGTCGGGCACTACGAGCGTTGACATTTGAGTGACCTCAATTTGATGTAATAGTCGATATTATTTTTGTGGACTTTTTGTAAACCTGACATGTAGGGGAACTGTACAAGTATTCTGGGAATGATCTTACATTCCAGCTCTGGTTCTCTCCGATTATTGTTCATTGATGAAAATAACAAACATTTTGGACAATTTGTTTTTTCGATCCACTTATTCCTTCATTTCATTTCATTTCATTTCATATTTATTTTCATTTCATTGTAACAAAAACATAAGCACAAAATAAATGTATATCTATACAAATAACGTAAATACGAACATACATAATACAATTTATATACACAAACACAAAAATAAGTGGTAACACATCTCATTTCTATTTAGTGATATGATATAATATTAAATATAAAAGAATACAATGAATGAAGGAACTTATATTGAAGCATTTACAAGCTTGTTAAAATTATAAGCCCCATTAATTGTTTATTTATAACTAGAATACTATAATTGTGTTACTAATAATAACAGATAAGTAACTTAGGAAAAAATATACAAAAACAAAAACAAAGGAAGAATAAAATAAAACAAAATCGGGAAAACAGTATAACGTAAACATAAAGGTCATCGGAGATACACATACACACAATTATGCACATAATTATACAGTACTCACATTATGCAAGTACATTCGAGCACACGGGTCAGCCATCCATCCTTCCAATCCTTCCTTCCTTCCATCCATCAAGCAATTTATTCATCCATTCACTCATTCCATCACTCCTTTCCTTCATTCCATTCATTCATTTTCTTCCATCATCCATTTATTCCTTCCTTATATCCATCCATTTGTTCATCCATTCACTCATTCATTCCATTCCATCATTCATTCATTCCATTAATTTTCTTCCATCCATTCCTTCCTTCTATCGAACATCATTTCATTCATCCATTCATTCAATTTATTCCATCCCTTCATTCATGAAAGTAATTATCTGGAGATCTGCATGTAAAATTCACAAAAATAAAAAATCTTGAAAAAGACTATTTTGTCACATGTGCTATCAGTATATCGTGTGTGATCTGGACCCGACATTTTAGTAGCGAGGAAGAGAAGCAACGTGGGCGGTAAGTCACTAAACTTTCTTTTCTAATTTTTATCATTTTTTCATCCCCCAATGGGAATTGGGGATAATTTTATTTCATTAACTTAGGGGGATTCGTTTTGTTTAATATAAATCAGTTTTATAAGCCAAATGTGGAAAAAAAACATGTGATTTCAGTGTCATTCATTCAACGTTGTAGAAACTTTAATAGGTTATTGCACTGCTGGGCGTATGTGGTCCGTATAGCTTTGCATAGGACCACATACTTCAGTAGGTGTGGCATAGCATAGGCCCTAATCCACACATGGGGATAGCCCCATACTTTTGTGTACAAACTACAAAGTAATGGATGGCCTTTCTTATGCAGGTATGGCACAGAAAATTGCTCTGAAATTCAGTCTTCACAAAATTCTGCTGAAATATTGATTTGATATGGCTAGCCTATGACCTGTTAAACATTATACGGTATGTTATGAAAATTAAGGACTCAACACTTTAAAGGTCTTTTTTAATTTTTCTAAACATGTGGGTCCAGCATTTAAATTTTGTGAGGGCAATTTCATTTAGTTGCTCTTGTATTCAAGTCTCACAGTGCAAACTTTGTTCGTTTTTTCCAGTAGAGGGCGTTTGTGGTCCATATAGCTCTGCTTAGGACCACATACCCAGTAGGTGTGTCCTAATCCCGCATGCACGCTTGGGAGCTACCCGTATACTGTGAAGACTGTCGCCTTTGTACGATCGCTCGTGGTAGCGGTGGTTTGCACCGCAGTTTGTTGCAAGACATGAATTTTTGGAGTGAAACATTTATGCACTGTACAAAAGCTGTAATTTATCACATTTCTATGAAAAACGTCTTTTCAAAGTTTGAATTTGAGTTTTAAATTTGAATTTCAACTTACGGATAATTCGCCTGTCAGTGAAATCTTGGTCAGTGGTGGACAACCTTCGGGCGACTTTTGCTTGGTTGATGGGCACACGTCAACTTCACGCATTGGTATCAACGGGGTGCGGGTGCGATTTCTGCTGTGCGCTGTGGATGACCAGCGAGGGTGTCCCGCATTGTAAACGTACGGTCCGGCTACGATTGCCGAGCTATGGGGTAATACTATGGCGCGCCGTTTGCCCAATAATGTCGATAAACAGTGTTTATCGCCGATAAACACTGTTTTTCGCCGATAAACACTGTTTATCGAGCGAAAAACAATGTTTATCGAGCGATAAACAGTGTTTATCGAGAAAAACTCTGTTTAACGACTGATAAACAGAGTTTTTCCCGATAAACACTGTTTTTCGACGATAAACAATGTTTATCGAGAAAAACTCTGTTTATCAACCGATAAACACTGTTTTTCGAGAAAAACACTGTTATCGACTGATAAACAGAGTTTTTCCGGATAAACAGTGTTTATCACCGATAAACACTGTTTTTCGCCGATTAAACAGTGTTTATCGAGATAAACTCTGTTTATCGGACGATAAACGGAGTTTTTCGCTCGATAAACAGAGTTTTTCTCGATAAACTCTGTTTATCGAAAAACAAAGTTATTCGTCAGCCGTCATTAGTGGCGCTCTATGGCCCACTGGCCGGCCGGCGATTTTTCTCTTTTTTTGCACATGTTAACTAACGCAAATTCCCATGAATTTATTTATAATAGACTGGCTGTCAGACCACAAGGGTGTGGAAAATTGCGAAAGTATTTCTGTTTCTATCAGTAATTAGAATTCAATAATATTGCCAACAAGACACTTAACA
>JZLH01S0009407.1:0-16646 GCA_001188425.1 Eucidaris tribuloides
TCATTTAATTTCATTGTATTCATCATCTTTTTGAACTTTTAGTATAACGTAAGAGTTGTGTATTCTGTAGCTGGGTTGTTAGGTACTTCTTTCTTTCCCCTCTAATATGTTTGCAATTGTATACGTTTTAATATGTTGGGTCGGCGTATCATAAGGATTACTCTTTTTAGCTGATGCCCTCTCAGTATATATATTTTTTTTAAATCTCGTACTGATAATATGTTCTTGTATCATTTTGTAAATTATTTATCTTGTTTTGATGTCAATTGTTTTTATACTGAGTAAAATAAAATGAAATGAAATGAAAAAATGAAATGAAAAAAGCACTGACGAAATTCACCTCCTCTCCCGCCCCCGCCCCCTTCCCACTACCACCGGTAAAAGAAATGACAAACATAACAAGATAGATATCAACACATGGAATAGAAAAGAAATACCCCAAAAAGAGAGAAAAGTTGAAAAACAAACCCTCCAGATTTCATGTTTAGTTACCATGGTAACGATACCAAATGAGACATGTATAAGTCCTTTGAGCAATAACACATCACTCTGTTGTTTTTTCTGGGACATGTTGTACCGTTCATACATGTTTCTCTCCAAATTTGTTTTCTTTTGAATCATGTTTATCGTGCGTATAATAATCTCATTTTTTTATATGATTACTTCTTATTGTTGACATTTCTGGGCGTCAGTCATCTCATCGAAATCGACAATCAACTTCACTGATCTTGAACGGCATTCATGTTTTCTTCGAACTTCACTTTTGGATGTATACCAACAAATAAATGTATTCACCTAATTATCGGATACATTAGCTCACTACATTGTAAACATTGTGTTTTATAACTAGTAAATGTTTTTCTCAACACATTTTCTTTAATGTGTTCATAGGCTATACGTCGGATGCCAAATCACTATAAACAGGGGTGTCCAATTTCTAAACATTACTTTTCATTGCTATCACTTTTCACGGTGATATGAATTCGGCTTTCAATCGAAATGTAGGTACATAATGACATCTATAACAAAAAATTTATACCGGTAATTATATATATTGGCTATTGCACTGAGAAAACTTCATGTCAAATTTTCCGTGGTAATATTTTGTCCGTGTAAAACCGTACCAATTTACCAGGAATCTGGTGCTTCCGCTCAAATAACCAGAAACCGGGGAAAAATTAACGCAAATCCGTGTTATCCAGCTGACCACTGTGATCGGTACACCTGGTTCCTGATTAATTTTACCAGAATTGAATGTAAAAAAAAGCGAGTGGAATCACCATATTATTTGTAATTTATGCAATTTTCCCGGAATGTAAATGACCACGCAAAATTTGAAAAGGAGTTTTCTAAGTTTAGTGATTTTTTATATCGAATTTTTGCTCATAATTTATTTACCTCTGTAAATTAAACGGCTTTCAGTCATTTTGTCGTTGCTTTTTCTGGCATATCTACACAGAGGTCTTATTTTGTTTGTGTTCTTTTGCATCTTTTTGTTCTTATTTCGCCTCTTATAGGCTCTTTGCGTTTATAATGTATTTATATGTTCAAACACGATTTTTTTTTTTAAGGGTAATGGCTGAGTGCATCAAGGTCACAAATGTTCTCAAAAATTATATTTCGGTGATGGCATTCTCAGTGTATCGATCAAGATCGGAAAATACAATATTTAGACGATCACGTTTTGCATGAGTTCATTAATCTTTTCTACGAATTGGATGCGTGACCTCCATAATATTGTACCCTTTTCGGATAAACCGCTTACAGACTCTGATGTAGGCCTACACTCTAATTACAGAGATTTATATAAAATAAAATACTGAACGACTGTGGTTAGGGAATTTTCAGGGCATTGATAGATCATATATAATTGTATCTAAACAAAACATAATTGCAAAGAATTTAACTTTTTACCATTAAGCAAAGCTATACCTTGGATTTAACGATTTACATCTAAGTCACAAAAACTCACAATAATCTTTAAGATTTAATAAATCCAAAAATCGACTTTTCCTTATAAGCACAGCCGTTCGGAATTTATTTTAAATCATAGGAGGTATATACTTTTTAATTTTATTTCTGTTTCTTATTGGCAACTGCGTGCTGTGTTGGTATGATATACGAGGGTATACTGAAAAGTTCGTAGCCTGACTAAGAAGGAGATATCCTACAGCAATGAAAGTATATGCTATATTCAACCTTTTCTGATACTAACTGCATTGTTTCTATTCACCCTTTCTAATTTTTCTTTTACAAATTAATTTACATAGACAGTTAAGGTTTTTGGCAATGGTCATTTTTGGCAGATTTTTGATGGCAGAGATTTGCCCTTCCAGACAGGAGTCATCTTTTTGGACTCTTTACAGGCTCTTCTGAGATTCTTTCCAGGACATGTCTCTGCCACATTTTAAGCCAAAAACTTACTTGAGTTGCATTCTAAAAAGTCATAACCACATTTGGGTGTTTTTTAACAGTGACACATGTCTGTTCAGGCTAATCTTTGCCATGAAAAATCTGTGGATAAAAATGACCATTTCCAGAACCCTCAACTGCCAATTTTGAATTAATTTTATTAGAAAAACATGAAATGATATCTGAAAATAAACAATGCAGTCAGTATCAGAGAAGGTTGAATTTAATATATTACTAGTTTCATTGCTGTTTAGGATAACTCCATCTTAGTCAGGCTACGAACTTTTCAGCCTACCCTCGTAGTAGCCACTTATTTTATCCATCCTAAACATAACACAAACACGAGTTCATTCAATATGCAGATAGCTATATGGGCAAGTCGAAGCAATTTAGCGGTAGTAACGCGTGGGACATCGGAGGCAAAAACGGGCCATTTTCCCATATGTTATGAAATCCCAATTCTTGGGTATATAGGATCTTTACCCACAATAGAAATAATAATTGAAATCACTCACATTTTAATGAATTTATGTTAATTTATTCATCATTTTGTTAAATTTTCATTAACTCTATAGTTGTAAATTGAAATCACTCACATTTTTAATAAATTTATGTTAATTTATTCATCATTTTGTTAAATTTTCATTAACTCTATAGTTGTAAATTTTCAATATCATTATCTTTGAAAGTAAATTTATGTCATCTGCATACACTCCTGCTCATAATTATGGAATATTTTGTAGATACTTAATTTCTTTCTCCTATATCGTCGAAAATTTTCAAGACAAGTGTTTATTTCACAAAAAGGCAGTATGTGAAGCAATTTTTAGGTTTCATGAGATTAAGTAAAAAGATAAAATACTTTTGAGCGCAATAACAATTATATATTTATTTTTTTAATATCCACCAAAAATCGTGAAAAAAGTATTAAATTAAATTAATTAAAAAAACAACACAGAAAACTGATAAATTTTGATATAATGTCATTTATCATTAAATTAACATCAGAATAGTGTTTGTTACAAGTCTAATAACGCGCGTAATCACCACGTGACTCAACAACAACAAAAACACCGCCATTTATAAACACAAGTTTTAGTGTCGAGTCGGACGCTACAAAAAGCTCAAAATTCCTGCGTTGATTCTAGGGCCATTTTTCGGAGCAATGCAATTTCCCAAATCGCCAATTTTCCTACAGCGGCGGTCATCGGAACGCCTAGATATTGTGGCTCTGAGCTTGGCCATACCAGCCGCATACCAGACAAACCGCGATGACAAGGTAGATGTAGTGCCATCGTCTTCTTATGAAGCCTGGAATGCCCTCGCTTTCATAACCAAGAAAGTGTCCTGAAGGGCAAATCTCGCCATCAAAAATCTGGCCAAAAAGACCATTGACAAAACTTAACTGCTAGGAAAATGATATTGTAAAAGAAAAATTAGAAAGGGTGAATAGAAACACATGCAGTTAGATCAGAAGAAGGTGAATATAGCAATATACACTTTCATTGCTGTAAGGATAATCTCCTTCGTATCAGGTCTACGAACGTTCAGTATACCCTCGTACATCATACCAAACAGACGCAGTTTGCCATGCAAGACAGAAAAAAATTAAAAAGTATACCTCCTATGATGTTAAAAATAAATCGCGAACATGCTTGTTTACAGGAAAAGTCGAAATTTTTGGATTTATTAAATCTAAAGATTATTGTAGCTTTTGTGACTTCGATGTAAATCGTTAATCCAAGTATAAGCTTCGCTTAATGGTAATAAATTAAAATTCTATTGCATTTATGTTTGTTAGATACAATAGGCTATATAATGAGCTATCAAGCCCTGAAATGCTCGCTCTGAATTCTCCCCATTTTAAGAAATTACTCAAAATGTAATAGTCGGGTCCCCTCGACATTATTCCATATATAAGGCAATCTCTCCTTGAATTTGTAAATCAAAATTTCACCACTGCACACACACCTCTCCTCAGTTGGTTTGATGTTGTATCTGATGTCGGGGTACGTATGAGACTTTGTTAAAGATGACAGAAATTGGTCAGATCGACCAAAACTATACTTGAGCTTCAGATTAAATCTAAATTCAGAAATCGCCTATCCTAACCACAGTCGTTCAGTTATTTATTTATATACAATCGCTGTAATTAGAGTGTGAGGCCTACAATGCAGAGTCTGTAAAGGCGGTTTATCCGAAATAGGGTACAATATTATGGAGGTCTACGCATCACAATTCTAATAAAGATAATGAACTCATGCAAAACTGTCATCGCTAATATTGTATTTCCGATCATTTGATCGATTACACTGGAGAATGGCCAGCACCGAAAATAATAATTGAGACATATTGCTGACCTTGATGCAACTCAGCCATTACTCCCTTAAAAATAAAAAATCGTGTTTGAACAATATAAATACATTATAAACGCAAAGACCCTATAATGAGGCGAAATAAGAACAAAACGATGCAAAGAAACACAAACAAAAAACGACCTCTGTGTAGATTATCCAGAAAAGCAAGCGACAAAAGACGAAAAGCGTTTAATTTACAGCGGTAAATTAAATATGAGGCAAAAATTCGATATAAAAAATATCACTATAACTTAGAAAATTCCGTTTCAAATTTGTCGTGGTCATTTACATTCCGGGCGAAAATTGCATAAATTACAAATATATGGTGATTCCACTCGCTGTTTTTTACAATCAATTCTGGTTAAAATTTAATCAGGAACCCAGGTGTACGATCACAGCTGTCAGCTGGATAACACGGATTGTGCGGTTAATATTTTCCCCCGGTTTCTTGGTCTATCTTCGAGCGGAGAGCACCAGATTCCTGCTAAATTGTGGTACGCGTGTACACGGACCAAAAACTTTACCACGGAAAAAATTCTGCAGAAGTTTTCTCAGTGGCAATATCAGCCAATTATATAATTACCGGTATAAATTTTTTATTTTTTAGATGTCCATTATGTAACCCTACATTTCGATTGAAAGTCCGAATTCATATCACCGTGAAAAGTGATAGCCAAGAAAGTAATGTTTAGAAATTGGCACACCCCTGTTTATAGTGATTTGGCATCGACGTATCCTAGCCTACTGAACACATTTACATCTTGACAATGAGTACGGGAATGGTAGAAAAACATTTACTAGTTATAAAACTACAATGTTTACAATGTAGTCGAGGCTAATGTATCCATAATTGTGTGGGAATACATTTATTGTTGGTATACCATCCAAAAGTGGAACGTTCAGCTTCTCGAGAGAAAACATGAATGCGTCTTCAAGATAGAGAAGTTGAATTTGTCGATTTCGATCGAGCATGACTGACGCCCCAGAAATTACACAATCTTAAGAAGTAATCACATAAAAAATGAGATTATGAACGCAGGCGATAATAACCATGATTTCAAAAGAAACAAATTTGAGAGAAACATGCTTATGAACGTGTACAATGTCCCCAGAAAAAACACAGAGTGCATGTGTTATTGCTCAAAGACTGATACAATGTCTCACTTGGTATCTTACCATTGGTAACTAAACATGAAATCTGGAGGTTTTTTTTCACTTTTCTTCTTTTGGGTATTCCCTTTTCTATTACCATGTGTTGATATCTATCTTGTTTATGTTTTGCATTTCTTTACCTGGTGGTAGTGTGAAAGGGGCGGGAGAGGAGGTGAATTGCGTCAGTGGTTTTAAATTCATCATTTCAACAATATCCCTCATGTTAAACAAAGGAGATGAAACGTCCCGCATATTCTGAAGATAACGCATAATTGATTTTTCATACAGATCCGGTGGCGACGTCGACGTCTAAGATGTCCCCGCGTAAGAGTCAGCTGCGTTTCGACGTCATTAACACGGCGTCGCATAATTTCTCAATGGGAGGGGGGGGGGGCATGAACCTCCCTTATGAGGGGCATTGTCGAAGCAAAACACGTCCCCCAAATTTGTCCAAAAACGCAAATTAAAAAGAATATTTATAAAAGTAAGGCGGCGCATTCCAAGACAGAATTATCGTCTCTCTTTATCGAGATCAATTCAACACAAAAGTTGAAAATGCCTGAATATTATGACACATATGTTCGTAAACTAATCAGCGCATACGGCCCTTAAAATAACGAGTCAGTGGGCTATCCCTCTAGCCTTCCATCTCTCTCTATATCTCTCCTAATTTCATTCTATCGTCTATCTATCTATCTATCTATCTATCTACTATCTATCATCTCTACTATTCAATCTCTACTATCTACTATCATCTACATGTATCTATCTATCTATATAATCTACTATCTAAGTATCTATCTAGACCACTTGCTATTTAGCATATGTATGTAATAGGCGTAGATGTGGTGAATGAGTAAGTATGTAAGTATGTATCTATCTATCTATCTATCTATCTATACCTACTATCTATCTATCTATCTATCTATCATCTATCTATTCTCTATCAGTCTATCTATGTATCTATGTATCTATTATGTATCTATCTATCTATACTGTACTATATCTATCTATCTTTTATCTATCTCTCTATCTATCTATCTATCTATCTATCTTATCTATCTATGCTATCATCTATCTATCTATCTATCATCTATCATCATCTCATCTATCTACTATCCAACCATGAACGCAATATGCACTAAATGCATTCTGTTGTCACACAGATAACGACGCTCCGATTACGGCGCCGCTGTAGTCGCAGACGTGGCAGGAAGGACTATGGAGTAGCAAAAGACGGTGACCGAGCCATTTCTGGCCGCTCCTCATCGCACATGATATCAGAGACACACGAGACTGCACCTGTGCATAATCAGGTATATACACGTAAAAACGCGTGTAAAACAACACCAGTCGTGCGTGAGAGGACCATATGCCTCAGGTGATTAAAATACATCATGAGTTAAAATATAACCCCAATTATGTTGATTAACACAACAGAAGGCTGGAATAAATATCCATGGTGTGAACTAACACTAAACTGCGGCGTTAAATTGCTTGGTGGCGATCCTCTCACATACGCGACGGCGTAAGTTTAACGCCACTGTATTTGCGTATAGGCCCCTTTAATACAAGAAATAAGACGACGAGACGAATTTTTTAGATTGAAATGGCGAAATTGGAAATAAATGGAGAAAGACTTCCCATGCTCCAGTGATGGAATAGTTATAACAGACGAAAAAGGGAATAAACATGTTTTCCAAAATCCATAGATTAAATAATGCTTTCACAAAGTGGTCTGGATGCTACAAAAATACAGGGTTTACAATCTTCTATAATAGTACGCACAATAAGAATTGTTCGCTTTCGGAAACGAAAACAAAAATTGTGACTATAAGAAAACAAATTCAGTTAAAAGAAAAGAGATGGAGAGAAAAGAATCTAGTTTAGCTAATGGGGAAGAGTTATTTTATTAATTTCAGGAAAGCGATTTTATTTTGTAGAAAGCGGTCTGGATCAAAAATACAAGGGTTTACAATCTTCTACAACGCGGTAACCACTTCGGCAGGAACTGTACTTATCATGTTTGGGAGTCGGTTGCTTTGTAGGGCTTCAAATGTTTACACAAAATTTAGAAATAATTAGCTAATTATGGCAAATTTACAAAAAGCTCTGAAATGCTACTCCTTACAGATCTGATTGTTTTATAAAAAATTCTACACAGAATTTCAAAATAATTGATTATGCAAAGATGCAAATTTATTCAAAATCATGAAATCATTTATTTTCGGCGAACAAGGTCCGGTGTTTCTGTTCTCCGAATGTTTAGACTTCACGAAAATGCGGGGGCGGGGGGGGGGTTCTTGCATAGTAAGTACACGGAGTGTGTTGCTCTAATAGTGACCTTTCGCAACTTGAAAAAATTCCCTAAACGCATGGGTAAGCCATATGGTTTCTGGGGGGGGGGGGGAATCCTTAAACATGGTCATTGATTTTGAAATTTAGCGATGTACTCTAGATATTTTCCCTATTCATCGCTAATATGCACAAAAATGCATTTCTTGAAAAACGCCCTAATAATAGTAAATTTCCCGCGAAATTTACCTTTAAAAAGTTGGTTTCGGACTTCCGAGGCGGCTACACCCCGCGCTGCGAACGCAAATTGAGTACCCCCGCCCCGCCGGGGGGGGGGGGGATGCTAGCTGTCAGCGGTCATCGGGCCCGGGCCTCCAAAACTTTAAACATAATTTCTTACTAGCAAAATGCACATTTATTAAAACTCAGCAAACATATAACAACACAAAAGCAAGAAAAAAAAGCATAAGGCTATAAGAGGAAGATATTTGTGCTATAGGCCTACGCCATTATCCGGCGTCCAATAGTCGTTACCATGTCGCACGCGCGCGTCAATGCGCGTAAATACAAACAATGCAAGCC
This sequence comes from Eucidaris tribuloides, assembly GCA_001188425.1. NCBI lineage: Eukaryota > Metazoa > Echinodermata > Echinoidea > Cidaroida > Cidaridae > Eucidaris > Eucidaris tribuloides. The sequence goes on from JZLH01S0009407.1 coordinate 8,799, forward strand.
GAGGCTTGTGTAATAACGATCCGGGACAACTCCGACCCATGGATAATTCGAACCTGGTATAACCCGTCCCTCTACCGCCTGGAGAACTCGCGCGGTGCCGTGATCAAAGGGGCAATCTGCTGAAAATCGCTACTCGCCATAACATTATTGTTTATGATTTCGTGGCTGTAAAAGATGAATTTATCAGCAGCAAGTGAAAAAAGGTCTTTGCAATTCTATTTGCCAGTATTACATAAAATAATATTTCGTGTTTTAAAATGTTATTCAAGCATTTTTACAGGACCACTGTCGACGAGCGACAATAGGCCCAGGCGTCTTCAGCGAAGTCCCGAGCGAATTACGTACGTACGGGGATTGTTTTGAAATCCACTCAGTTCATGTTCATCAAATTTGTGAAATAAATCTGTCTTAAGAAAACCAGTCTTTCCAATAATTGAATGAAGTTCAGGTAAATTGTTTTGGGTATGAAAACATAACCAATTCTCGGTCGTGTATTTACTACTTCTGTTGCGATCGCCGAGCGAACCATTCCAGCCTCAGGCGGGTCGGCGGCCCGTCCGAAGCTCGAGCGGTCAAACCGTGCCAGTAGGACATGAGTGTGTTGGCAAATTCACATTATGTCACATTTATCATGTTTTAAACATGACATCGGTACGATCATGAAAAGGCTCCTCTTGCTGTTTCTGTGACTCGATAAGTCCTTGTGATTTCGTTTTGGGCCATGAAAAAACGAACAACACTGTCCGGTATATTTCCTCGACCGCGCGGTCCGAACTCCTTTCCTCGTCCGCAAGGCAGCGGCAAGGCGCGGCGAGGCAAAAGGCTCGAGCGAACAGCGTACAGTAGTTCGGACTAAATTCCTGTGTGAAAATTTCACTTAATCACGTCCACATCCCCTGTGGCTGACTACAACACCGTAGAAATCTAGCTTCTGACAGGTGTGATTATCAGATTCTGTGATTTTTTGGGCATCGAAACACCAAACAAATACGACGATACTTTTTCGCTGAACACGATTCATGCTGGCGAGCTTGAGCCTACTTTCCCGTCAGCGGCGCACTAGGTGCTCCCAGACGCCGGCGCTCGGCGGAGTTAACTGGCTAGGCGGACAGCACCGGCGCTGTTTTTAGCCGCTTTGAATTACATGAAATTGTACCCAACACGCCCAATTTGAACTCTCTCCAGCTATGTCAAGATATTTAAAGATTGGTAGGGATTTGCCAGTCCATTACTTTCCTTCAATTATCAATAACACATTAGTTTAGTACTTAGCAAAGTGTGTCTGAAAGTCTGAAGATCCATCACGTCATGAATTTGTTGTTTATGAGAAAAACTAATAAGACATCATTACCAGAATGTTGTTCTTTCTGTGAGTTTCAATTTTGCTCGAAATGCGCATTGCGGTTAACGTGGCACCGTAGCAAGACGAGCGCGCGCCCTGATTGGTCAAGTCGCTATCCCTCCCCCCTGCGCGACTTGTAACGCGATCGACGCATTTGGAACGGCACGTGCACGGTTGACGTCGCGGATTTTTCAAATTTGCTCCTGAGGCAATGGAAAAGGATGAAGTTTAACGCGTGCCAGATTATACCAAAACTCAATCTTTACCCCGATCCTATGAGAGTGTGTTATAATAATCTTCACATGGATATGATTGCAGCTGAATTTGAGTCATATAAATGTTTTGACAGGTGCAAAAAGAATAACTTACACATCCGATAACATTTTATTTTGATACGGGATATTAAACCCCATTTCTCGTCATCCCTGGTCATATGACAAGTGTTTTTAATCGTAAACAGTACATGGTATCTTTCAACGGCCAAAAACGAGAGATGGGTATGCACAGATAAAAGCGAATTTTTTCATTTGCAAATTATTATAACTTCAATAATGTCTCCAGCGTCACTGAAGCACGCATAGACGCTGGCGGATTAAATCTTTTGATTTAAAATTGGCTTGCTTCAATACAAAAATATCATAGAATCTCAGTAACTTAGTCCATACGACAGCAGCAATATCAGCAGATTTTCAGACGTTGGCAATACCTGAAGTAATCTCAATGACAAAAAATATTTGGACAGATCCGTCAACCCAATGAATGGGGTGTTGATTATAGAATTTGAAGAACTAAACATTTGACATTAACCTTCATTAGCTGTATCTTGAAAAATATTAAAAGAAAAAAAATCTTATCTTGATTGTCATTTTTTGTAATTCCTACCCAATTTTGTCAAATCACTGTACATTCTTGCCTTATTTAGATGCAATTCGATAAAAAAAAAATGCGTACTAGAGCTAGTAGCCCTGTCACAGCCTGATCAATTAGTCAACGGAATGCCACGTACAAAAAAAAATGGTGAATAGCTGTCGTACGTGAAAATGGAGTAACGTTTTGAATAACTTGTACATTCTAGTCGATGACGCATAGTAAAAAAAAGAAACACGTGAGTAGAGCGTACTGATGCCAGCGTTTGAAAATTTTGATACACTGCCATCAGCATACGGCATTAAATCATACGGACGACAGTCATTCTGCAATGGGTAAATAGGCTACACACGTGAAAGATGCGCTGACGATAAAGTAGTGTGAATACGCACGATGCACCTGCTTCCAGTTGAGAATGGTCCAAACTTGGCTATTATCATCATTATCAGCCTGTGTACTTATGCCAGCCATGAACCACAAAAGGGTATTCTACCGGTTTGGGACCTATTAGGATAGCAAGCCTAATTTTCTGTAAATACATAGGTAGCTTTTCCTAGCCTGACCAGACCCTGGTAAATTCATTTTTCTCCATGATTTTCTACAATGTAGGCTAACCTTTAGGGTCTAAAACAAAACTGATAACTGCATTACTACTTTTGCAAAAGGAAACCATTAAATCCTTGTTTGTTTATTTGTTCGTTTGGGCATAGGAGTTGTTGTTGTAAATTGAATAAGATTTAAAAAAACAATGATAGATTTACAATGAGAAATGATGAGCCGTGCTAACTCGCCACTGGGCCTGGAAGGTTAGCAAATCGATTCATGGAAATATCGAAAAAATAAATGCCCAAAGGTCGCTTAATATTAATGCAGCCCAAGAAAAAGGTCGATTTCGAATTACTAGCAAGTATGTGAATAATGTTCATCGGTAGCTTTCATAATCAAACACAACACTGCCCTACTTGATATTATGATTGATTCAAACTTCCGGCTAACTGGTCCCTGGAAAATAGGGGCCAACTGGGGCCAACTTAGCCCAGGGGCTAAAGTAGCCCGACGCCATGAAAATAAATTCATCTGGTGTACTAGAAGCGCCAATTGATTTGGCGATTTTTGTTAATTTGAAAGGTTATGACCAAAGGTCATATCCCACCAATAACAGATCTAAAACGTCAGTTTAGGGTTGTTGGTTAATAATGAAAAATCTCGGGGGGGGGGGGGGGGACCCTGAATTTTCGACATATTAGCATTATAGCATCCAAAGGCTAAAAGGCTAAAGTATCTGAAAACCTCACATCAGAAAAGATTATCATTAGAGTCTGTCATTCTGATGAGGTATAAGCTAAATCAGATAACCTTAACATCTTTAAAATTAACCCGTTGGCTACGGGAGCCGATGTGCCCTGTGTTAGCCAACTCTATGGATTCAAACGCTCGGAGGCCAACATAGCGGAAGTAACCTTTGCAACTGGTAAAATGTAAAATATACCCTAACTCAGGGTCCTCACGCCCCCCCCCCCCCCCCGGAGATCTTACATTAATTAATAAAAAAAAAAAAAAACTGAACGACATTGAAAATCTGTCATTCATAGGTGAATGAAGTTTGGGTATGAGCTTTCAATAATTACCAAGGCCTAACTACACTTGAAGCTTTAAACGCAAAATTAAACTCACTTCCACACAATTCCTTACATACCTCCATTTCAATGTGTCACATTGCTTCTTAAAGTAATCAGGCAACATTGGAGCTTTTCAAATTAAAGTTGTCAAATTACTATCCTGAGCTAACATAGTGTTTCGCGAATGGACCAAAAACACCCTATATCAAAAGTTTGGCAAATTATGCTGCCATTGCAAGATACATGTAGAATGAATAAACAATTATTACCTGGGCGAGTAAAAGATCACAAATGGAATCTATGGGAGAAACTGATCTGGTGAACCGCAACTACGATTTCACTTTTTTTAAGCACTAAAATAATCATATTGAAAACGATTTTTGTCAGGGCTTCAGTTTTAGACTTTGTCAAAGACACTTGAGAGGGGAGGATAGGTATCCCACATTTGTTAAACTTATGTAAATGTTAGCCAGTGCTGGGAATAATAAAGAAGATAAAGTAGTGACCTGATTGGGAACCACTGAAATGCCTCAAGAACCAAAGTTGAAATGTATACCAACATACACTAGCAGGAGTGGATCTCCCACCTGGAAGATTTGATATGTAATTTGTTACTTGTAGGAGAATCAAGCATAAAATAGGAGTACTTAATCGCATCCGGACGATAAAAATAAACCCCACAGAGAGCCACACAGCAGTTCCAGCTATGAGTGATATTGAATGTTATTTTAGAATGAGTCAACAGTGCACTACAAGAGTTCCCAGGATAACCTTGCATAGTTACTGATTCCCCCATAGGCAGTTCAGCCCAAGTTGAGACAGCCACAATCAGTCATTTCCATTTAAAATATGAAAGTAAGATGACAATACTTATAATAAGGCCTGTAAATAACTAATGAATTCATTTCTTCTCAAGTGGAGAGGGTAACCCAGTTATTTAATATGATACTTTCCAGAAAAACGGCTACTATACATATGTACACTTACTTGGTACTGTATTCACCTGTATCAAGTAAACATTGCTTAGGTTGCCGTATTACGAAGAAAGTTAACAAGGAGCATATGACATCAGTCCAACAGTAATGTGACACAGCAGCTCGAGTGAACGTAAATTATACCTATTAACGATTTGATTTGTATTCTTGTATCTTACCTTGTTTGCTCAACTATAGGTACAATGGCTATTTCTTCCTTTTTTTTGGTCTGTGAAATCCAAAATATCAAAGTCATAAACAGAACATTCACCAAAAAGGAAGCGGTGGGACGAAATAAGTATAATCAATTACGAGGTCTGAAATCTACTAACAAGAATAAGAAATAAGAATGATAGTAAAACCTGCGCTTTACTGGAAATCCCGGGGTTGCTGTCGGAGCCTAGCAATCTAAATCATGACAACTTTAGGCTGACTTGTGTGTGGGTGTGGTGTTTATCATATATCTTGGATTGCAGATATTCGATAGTCTGATTCCACAGCGTTAAGGTAATTGTGTATAATATTGTAATATTGCTTTTTTTTGTTTGTTTCCACACAGGTGACGTCAGAAGAATGAACAAGATGAGGCTCATCACAGAACAATGAAAACATAAACATTTTATCAACGCAAAGCTGGTAAAGTGATTACTGGAGCATCTCTAAACACACCTGAATTGACAGAAACATACTGAAATAACCAGAAAGCTTATCTAAAAAAAAAACACGATTACAAAAAATGATGATTATAATAATTCCCGTCACCACTAAAAGAAAAACAACAACTAATCTCTCCTCCTCTCCTCCTCCTCCTCATCCTCCCCTCCTCCTCCTCTCTCCCCCATCCTCCTCATCCGCTCCTCCTGTCCTCAATCTCATCCCCTCCTCGCTCTCATCCCTCATACTCATCATCACTCATCTCCTCCTCCTCCTCCTCCCAATCATCCGCCTTCCGCATCATCATCCTCCTCATCTCATCCTACTCCTCATCCTCCTAATCACCCTCCATAACCTCATCCCTCATCCTCATCCGCCCTCATCGCTCATCACATCCTACCTCCTGCTTCCTCTCATCATCCATCATCTCACTTCTCCTCATCGTCATGCCATCCTACTTCCCATCATCACGCTCATCACACTCATCACATGATCATCAATCACTCCTCTCTCCCACCTCATCACATCAAACATCCTTCCATCATCATCCTCACTCCCCTCATCCTCATCCCTCATCCTCTTATCATCCTCAATCCGCATCATCTCCAATAAGCCTCTCCTCATCACATCCCATCCTCCTTATCCCCTCACATCCTCCCTGCATCACCTCATCATATCCCATCTTCCTCACTCAATTCGCTCGCTCCCTATCATCATCGCCCTCATCTGCCACATCAATCGTCGTAATCATCATCACATATATCCTCCCTCATCCTCCTCCTTCCCACATCCTCATCCTACTCCTATCCTCCTCATCCTCCATAAACCTCATCCAATCCTCCTCATACCCACTCATCCTCATCCCTCCATCCCCTCCCCTCCCCTTCCTCCCATCTCCTCATTCCATCCTCCCTCTCATCATCTCATCTCCTCATCATCATCCTCATATCCTCACTTCCTCCCTCTCTCCTCCTCATCATCATCATCCTCCCCCTCATCTATACCCTCTCATCCGTATCATCATCTCCATCACTCACCCATCATCCTCCGTAATCCTCCTCCTCATCAGCATCATCCTCATCTTCGTTCACCATCATCTCCTTCCCATTCATCATCCTCATCCTACCATCGTCATCCACATCATTTCTCATCATCATCATCCTCATCCTAACTCATCGCTCCTCATCATGCCACCCCTCCTGCATCATCTTCCATCATCATCCCCTCATCGTCTCATCCTATCCATCATCGTGCATCATCATCTTCAAGCTCTCATCATTATCATCCTCCATCATCCATCCTCCTCAGCTGCACCCACTGCCTGCATCCTCATCACCTCTCTAATCCTCTTCAATCATCACCTCATCCACGCTATCCGCATTATTCTGTCCTCCTCCTCCTCTTCGTCATCCTCAATTTTCGCTCCTCATTCTTCTCATCTCTCTTCTTCTCCTTCTCTTCTACGCTCATCCTCTACCCCATCCTCCCAGAATCATCTCATCTCCCCATACGCATTATGCCTCCATCCTTCTCACCTCCATTTCCCCTCATATTCCTCATTTTCCCTCCTCAATGCCGCCTCTTCATTCTTCTCATTCTCCATCTCTCCCTTAACCTCATCCCAATGCATCATCATCAGCCTCATCCTACCGCCTGATGCATCCTCATCATCCTTAACCTCATCCTCATCCTCATCCTCCCTCACCCCCTCATCCTCATCATCAAAGCCGCATCCTCCTTATCCTCCTCATCTCATCCTCACTCATGCCTCATCATCATCGCACATCCTCTTCATCATCATCCCTCATCCCATCTACCTGCATCCGCATTATCCCTCCTCGCTGCCCCCATCCCATTTTCCTCCTCCCCGTCCCTCTCAGTCTCATCTTCTCCTTCTTCTTCTTCTTCTCTACTCGTAGCTTCATCCTCCTCCCCATCCTCCGCATGCCAATCATCCGTACCTCATCCGCATTATCCCGCTTCCTCCTCATCCTCATTTTCCCTCATCCTCCATTTCCCACTCATCCTCATTCTCCTCTTGCCTCCTCATCCCTCATTCTCTCATTCCTCATCTCGCTCTCACCAACCTCATCCTCATCATCTCATCCTACTCCTGACATCCTCATCATCCTCGCTTAAATCCTCATCCTCCTTACCTCAGCCCTCTCTCCTCTTCCTGCTCTCATCCTCTATCCTCCATCAACTCATCCTCATCATCATCCTCATCTACCGTCATCCGCATTATCCTCCACCTCCCTCATTCCTCCTCATCCTCCTCCTTCTCATCCATTCTCATTCTCTTCTCGCTCCATAACCCATCCTCATCCCATCAGTCCTCCTTAACCGCCGTCCTCAGCATCGCCCATCCCCTCCCGACAAATCATCTTACCTC
>JZLH01S0009407.1:16671-31240 GCA_001188425.1 Eucidaris tribuloides
AACTCATTGTCCAACAGAAGCAAGCAGAAGAAATTGTGAAGTTCATGTAAAAGGTTCACGCATAGAAATTCGTAACGCTTCACTTTAAAGGAATAATGTGATATAATAAAGGCTGAATATGGCCCGGGCGCAGGCGTGCAGGTGGCAAGTTTCACAATGAACATGGAATGCGATAATTTTTTGTTTTCAATTATGGATAAAAAGCGAATAAATGTGGCAATAGTTGTGGCGATATGACAACCGCTCACAATCCAATGCCCAGTTATTCTTGGCTTTTAAAACATTTGAGTCGCGTTTAATACTTTCAGCGGGTTACACGTCGAACTTCGCGACATTGTTAATGGTATAATGATAGCTATATTCACAATAAGGAAGGGGCATTTTCCGGCTTCAAGAAACCCCATGTCATGTTACAGGATTTCCTTGCCTAAAAAAAAATCAAATAAAAAAACATATAATTAAACGTCGCAATAAACTGAAAGGCGAAACAGACGCACTACCCCCTTTCGCTGCTACAGCTTCATCCCAACACGCCGAGCTCGAGATGCGGCATGTCTCGATTTGTTTTTTCGTAAATTTTATTTTATTAGATGATGAATCCACGACCAATAGCAGTGAATCCATTGTAAAGAAAGGGTGCAGCCCCTAATAAGCGCCAACAAAACTGTTAAAAATGGAGTAATTATGACAGGCTATATATTTCATACATTAGAATCAATGAACAAATATGAATGAAAGGCATTTTTAGTAACTGTTCACGGCGTGGACACTGATTTATCATTTCTTACATATATGTATACTATTATTCAATACCAAATATTCGAAATAGTTTGAAATGGTTGAATTACTGAAATAGGGGGAGCGATTACAGGGGAAGCCGGCAAAGAAAAGACTATAGATATGGCATGGTGTCAGCCGCCTGCACGCAAAATATCGCGGAGTGCATACGTCACGTGTTTAGCACTGACAACAGTGACAATATACACGCAGAGTGTATTGCATTGTGTTACACCGAGGGATCATGGATCTTGCCAGCAAAATTAAATACATATGTATACGCTGATTTAATTTTCAAACTATGGCTTCACAATAATTAAGCAATGCTTCTATAATGGTTTCAAGAACAGTTACATATTACCCAGTTATGTAGAATATTTTCTGTTGTTGTTGCTTTTTTTTTACAAAAAAATCTAATGTGTTCAATTAGCTTGAATATCAATGGAATTAAGCACAAAACGCATGAGCCCATGGAGGTTCTACCACGCCATGCCACAACCAACGTTTCCGCGCCCGCCCAAAGAAAGTGCCAGTCTAACGTAATCAGGTGCGGAAGGTTAGTCTTTGTGCTGATAACAGTGTATAATTGCTGTGTTGCATTAAATGTTCATATGATGGAAAGATCTGTAATAGCATTATGCTAAACTTTTCGCGGGAAACCCTGTTATTAGTTCGAGGTTTGCACATGGAAACAACAACGTAAACATCATAATTATTTGATTGTCATAAGGTTAGAATCTTGTATTATGTAAGGATTCAGCTTGAAAATCAACTCCCTAAATTGCCATCCGAGATTTCATGGCACCAGACCTCTGTTTATTCATTTTTGTTTGTTATTTAATTGCAAATTAAAAAAACTTAAAGAAATTATTAAAATTTTTTGATCAACTCAAGTTTTATCAAATATGAAATCATTATTTCTTGGTCAACAAAAGTTTCTTGTCTCCACCGCTTTTGAAGAAAATGCGTTCTCATACGAACCTTTTATACGTAAAAATGATTCTGAAAAATGCACGCAGATTGGTTTCTGATATTGTGGCAACATTGAGAACGCTTTTTGAGAACGTTTTATTTCTTTAGAGTGTAAAAGAAAAGTAAAATAAGTATTACCTCTATCCGCCAGCCGAGCGGTGAAAACATTTTTCAAAGGAAATCTTCCAATGTGTGTAAGTTAGTTTTCATATGCTGAATGAAGTCTAATGTGGCAAAATATTTAGTCATGTGCTGCGTATTTCAAGAAATGCAATCATTGGTGTAAACCTTTTTCACAAACCTTTTTATTATTTTTTATATATTTGATATTTGTGTCCTGTGCTTTAAATTCCAAATGCTAAATGTAACATGACAGTTTTAGTTCGCTAGAACTATTGTGCATGATATTATATGTTTATGGTTTGGTCGATATGCATATATAAGTTTATATTATTCTGTATTGTCTTTATATGAAAAAATAAGTAATTTGAATCCTGAATCTGAAAGGTTTTTCAGAATTATCCACACGAAAATTCTTGGGAAAGTGCGCTAAGCAATTAAGCTATCATGCACTGCCAATAATTATAGCACAACCCCAAAGAATAATCAACCATTTAGATCTGGCGATAGCTGATCTTGAATCGTTGAGCTTATATGTGATTTTTTTTATCAAGGGCTGAGCCGAATTTATTTCTTTGAATACATGACATTTTAAGCTATACGAACATTTCTAACCAAATGACACGGCCCAACTGTTTTTTTTTAACGGCAAGTTTGACTAAAAATAAGATATTGTGTTCCTTAAACGGTCGTGAATTTAGCACATGAAATCAGACTGGCTTAGGGTCTCGTGACCTTTTGACTTTTCAACTCGCAAATTTTAAATTAATTCATTGTTGTATCAGTACATTTTCTTTCAGACAATTTTATAAAATAGGATCGATACAGCGAGGTCCTGCCGCCTTTTGACTTTAACCCTTCAACTCCAATATCTCATAGTTTCATTGTCGCATTATTTCGCCCAAGTCTGTCTTAGTTCAATCAGTAGTTAATCTCGGTTCCAGGACCATTGTGACCTTTTCTGGCATCTAGAGTTGTTATTTGTTAATTGGCGTTATAAATTCAGATGGAATTACGCTATTACTTGCCCAAACGGGGCAGTCTGCCCACAATAATTGTTAATAATAAACTGAAAATAATAAAAATTGAAACATAAATTTTCAATATCTGCTTGAGCCATTAGTCTCAGTCAAAGCAATTGGCAATAATTGGATGCGGGTCAATTCTAAACGTCTTGGAAGTCAAACTAATCAGTGCAGGTGACAGATTGGGTTACCCTCTGACGTGGCGACGTGCCGATACATGCACCACGTCACGCATGCAGCGCATGGCACTGCACGCACCTATGCACACAGCGGATCGCCGAGCCATCTAGAAAAAAAACGGCTGTTTAGAAATTGATACAACGCTGCATATATAAAATTGATCAGGTGTTATGTTTATCAGGTTTAAATGTACTGTTTTGGCAATTCTAAACGCAGCATCGCTCCACATATCTGTATATTATTTATATTTGTTCTAAGATGCTAGCTGACACATTGCTCTCTCAAGTCTCTCCTGTAAACAACCTGTTTTACTTTACTTAGTTAAACATTTCATACTGAATCAGGTTTCATACTAGTAAACAGCGTTAGATAAAGCTTTTATAACCAAACCGTGTGTGTGTGTGTGTGTGTGTGTGTGTGTGTGTGTGTGTGGTGTAGTTGTGTGGCTGTGTGTGTGTGTGTGTGTGTGTGTGTTGTGTGTGTGTGTGTGTGTGTGTTGTTGTGTTGTTTTTGTTTTTTTACTGCTGTACAACCCAAAAACGTGATCGACACATTACGCTACGCCCATGGGACAATCAGACATAGCTCAGTATCAAAACTTATCAGATTTATTTCGGAGCGTTGCATAAATTCCGCCAAGCATTTAGGCCTATCAATTTCATTATCAAATCGAAGTATGCTTGCCCAACGACCATATGCGCCATGCCGATCAAAATATTCTTATTGTATTATTCTTGATATTCAGTAGCCCCCACGGTGCGGTCGATAGGCTTTGTTTGCCCGTTAGCATTGTTTGAAGTAGACTAATTTCCGTGAAGTTTTTTGCTTAATGATATTCTCCATTAAAAAGAAAAGTTTACTTAGCCGCTTTTTTGGGGGGAAACCCTAATATTTTTGTGATTTTCAAGCTATTGCTCTTGAATGGATGCTTGCACCATGGAAACGGAGTAAACAAAATCTGACTTATGACATAATAAGTTTATTCAGATGTACCCATGTAAGCGATCATTGCCAGGGCTTTGTTTGGCTGTTAGCAAAAGAGAAAGTTACAGGGATATATTTGCGGAGAAACCCCTGTATATTGTGTGATTTCAAAGTTATTACTCTTGTTAAAGATGTTCACCATGGGGAAACTGCGTAATACAAAATGCTGACTATATTATATTGGAAACAAAGTTAGTTCTACTGTTTCTGATATTGAAATAATGAAAATGAAGAAAGCAAGTAAAGTAAAAGGACAGAAAATAAAAGAGGGATTAGTAAATATGAATCAAGAAGGTAGCTTTTAATATTCAAAATGTCCCACGGGTACTCGCACCTTGGGCTTAAAGTGCGTGAAAGACATTGAACTAGACAACTGTAGCTGTGGGGACAATAGTTTGCATCGTAAGACAAAACTTTCTATGAACTTGGCGCAAGGTGGGCGATTTTGGTTGCGGCAAGTCACGCATTATGATGACTTGTTTGTGCGGATCTATTGTCCAACATGTACCTCTTTTTTTTTTTTTTTTTTGGGCAAATATCGGGAAGGATGATTGAAGGGAAATATCTCTTTTCGTTTTAATCTTGGTGCTTTTTGTAATTCTTAATAGCTGGGACGCATGTCGCATTATTATCCGTAGAATTCTCTGCATTAATTCAAAAGGCGTACTGCCAGAAAAATGCTAATAGGCGCATTGCGTGCCACAGTTCGGGTCGGCCCCGTGAGTGTGCGAAAAGGGTGCGTATTCTTCTCTACGTCATATACCGAGCTGGGCATGACGGAAGCACACCCACATCAATCTAAAGAGGTTTAGTATGTGAAGATAATGTTTTGGACCAGTGTTTGGCGAGCCAATCAGTTTACATAATTACCAACTCCGTTGTCTGAGAAGTCAAATTCTTTGCTGTCATCCTTTTCTTTCATGCCAAGTGCGAGATGAAACTGCGTCATTTCTGTACTTTCATCATCTTAATCGGATGCTGTTGTTACCAAGCAGGTTAGTAATATAATTTTGTTATGTGTTGATGAAAGCAAATTACTTTTGATGATGAAATAAAGCTTCCCGATTGAAACGTTGATCAAAGACGGGATGGGGGAGGGCGTGCGTATGGAAAAGTGACCCTCCGACTGAATTAAATATCATTATATTTTGTCTTTTTCATTTTCTGTCGTAATTCGACGATCGACTGTTATCGCTCTAAAAATTGAAACTAAAAGTAAAGATGTAGAATCGAAAAAGAAGATTTAAGATTGCGATTTGATGCGCTCTAAGTAAAGTACAATAACATATGATTTCGCTGAGTTATTCTTATAAGACTGCATCTTATGTCATTTTAACGAATTTAATTACATTTCGTGGGTGTAAAACTCGCAGAGACAAATAAATATACGAAATGCTCAGATAACTGATAACTGCAGAGATAGTGCCAAATATAGAAGATTCGACCAACCAAAACTCATTTTATGCTAGTATTCTATTCAACTTATTTTACGGACTCTCTTTTAAAGTCCATGCCTCAGACCAAGAAATATGTGATATTGTCGGTTAAAAATGATTAAATGTATGATTTTAGTTCTGAGGTCATAAACTTTATCGTGCAAACCTAATAAATAAACATTGAACTTAAATGGCTTAATTTGAATATTTTCAGACAACCGTAAAGCTGTACAGGTCATAATCTTTCAGTAAGGAGACTAATTGTTCTTAACTAACTTATCGCCGTGTCTCAGTGCTTTTTCAAAAGAATTTGTCATGTTTCCAGCAACAATATGAGACAATTAAAGGTCAAATTGGCTTAGCAAGAAAAACATCTACATAAATGACCTTGGTTGATATTTCTAGCGAGATTGTTAACAGTTTTTGAAAATAATCCATTATTGGCTGTAGATATATGCGTTGGATTTTCAAAAGCTATTGACCACCGGAATATCACAATATTATGTATGATATTACATTATACAGTCCTGGACAAAAGTTTTGAATATCTTTATTTCTTTGCGAAGCCCTGTTTTAAAGTGCAGATTTCTTACAAATAAGATCAATTACCCATGGCAGAACATATCATTACTAAGTTCAAATGAGCTTCACTCAGGGGCGGCGCCATGGTAAAATTTTGGATGGGGCGAAATCCGTCTGCGGAAAATTTTACCTGCCAAAGTTTTTTTTTTTTTACGCAGCCTAAAATGCAAGCCGAACAGCGTCCGACAAGCGGGGGCATGGGGGCTGACGACGACATAAAGAATTTTTTGTTCCGCCAATTTATTTTTACTAGCAAAATCAACAAGAAATATAGGGCGATATTTTCGAAAAACAGTAAAATTCCCGTCATTTTAGTTAATAAAATAGGGGGTGGCCGCCACCGCCCTGACCCAGAGGCGTTGATCCTTGAGAGGGGGGGGGCAGGGGCAGATCGCCTCTCCCATGCAAATATTGGGGGCAAACATATTTGATTTGGCCAGCCCCCCCCCCCCAATAATTTTTGACAATTTGAAGAATTTATAATATGCAATGCAAATATATGTTTTAAAAGCATTGGAAAGCACTACTAAAACCATTAATCATGGCATTGATATATTAAAACATAATGAATTGCCAATATTTCTTCGCGCTTTGCGTGCCAAAATTATGTATTACAGAAAATTTGGACATTTTTTCACTTTGCCCCCAATCCAAAACATGGATCAACATCCCCTGCCTGACCCCCCTGTGCGCGCCGCCCCTCTACTTCAGGACAAGAAACCTTTCCTTATATTGAATTGAAAAGTGATTGGTTAGAAAAAATATATTCCAAACTTTTGTCCATAACTGTACAAAACTTCCGAGATATCTCGCATACATGGATAGTTTTCTAGTTATATACGTTATTCGTCGCCATCAATGCACAGAACTATCAAACCTGTGCTTTGCGCATCAACTGAAAAGAAATAATAATGTTGCAACTGAGTTAACTATTGGAACTCCTTCCTTAACGACATTGACGGACGCGTCAGATAAATTCTGATACAAATTGGTACACTCATGCTCAATAATTATGGAATTACTTAAAAAACATTTTAACAGTTGCCAGATTTTTGCCGCTTAAACGGTAACGTCTGGATTAATATTTGTTCAGCCCAGGTGAAACATTATATTCTAAGTATTCTAAACGCCTTACTCAAAATCAATGATCTTGGTATCATTTTATTGGAAAAAGAATGTCCTAACCAACAAAATACAAATTAATGACATTTTGCCAATAATGGTGAAGAAATTAGCGATTATACTCGTAGCATTCTTTTTGGGCCACCCTGTATAGTTGTAAATTTTCAATATCATTATCTTTGAAAGTAAATTTATGTCATCTGCATACAATCTGTATCAGAATTTATCTGTCGGTCCGTCAATGTCGTTAAGGAAGGAGTTCCACTAGTTAACTCAGTGCAACATTATTATTTCTTTTCAGTTGTATGCGCAAAGCCGGGCGCAAAGCACAAGTTTGATAGTTCGTGCATTGATGGCGACGAATAACGTATATAACTGGAAAACCATCCATGCATGCGAGATATCTCGGAAGTTGTACAGTTATGGACAAAAGTTTGGAATATATTTTTCTAACAAATGCAGTTTTCAATCAAAAAAGGAAAAGGTTTCTTGTCCTGAAGTAGAGGGGCGGCGCCACAGGGGGGTCAGGCAGGGGATGTTGATCCATGTTTTGAATTGGGGGGCAAAAGTGAAAAAATGTCCAAAATTTTCTGATAATTTTTGCGCGCAAAGCGCGAAGAAATATTGGCAATTTATTATGTTTAATAGCATATCAATGTCATGTTTAATGGTTTTATAGTGCTTTCCAATGCTTTTTAAAACATATATTTGCATTGCATATTATAAATTCTTCAAATTGTAAAAATTATTTGGGGGGGGGGGGCTGGCCAAATCAATATGTTTGCCCCCCAATATTTGCATGGGGGAGGCGATCGTCCCCTGCCCCCCCCCCTCAAGGATCAACGCCTCTGGGGTCAGGGGGTGGGCGGCCACCCCCTATTTTATTACTAAAATGACGGGAATTTTACTGTTTTTCGAAAATATCGCCCTCATATTCTTGTTGATTTTGCTAGTAAAAATAAATTGGCGGAACAAAAAATTCTTTATGTCGTCGTCAGCCCCCTTGCCCCCGCTTGTCGGACGCTGTTCGGCTTGCATTTTGGCTCGTAAAAAAAACAACTTTGGCAGGTAAAATTTTCCCAGACGGATTTCGCCCCTCCTAAAATTTTACCATGGCGCCGCCCCTGAGTGAAGCTCATTTGAACTTAGTAATGATATGTTCTGCATGGGTAATTGATCATTATTTGTAAGAAATCTGCACTTTAAAACAGGGCTTCGCAAAGAAATAAAGATATTCAAAACTTTTGTCCAGGACTGTATAATGTAATATCATACATAATATTGTGATATTCCGGTGTCAATAGCTTTTGAAAATCCAACGCATGTATCTACAGCAATAATGGATTATTTTCAAAACTGTTAACAATCTCGCTAGAAATATCAACCAAGGTCATTTATGTAGATGTTTTTCTTGCTAAGCCATATTGACCTTTAATTGTCTCATATTGTTGCTGGAAACATGACAAATTCTTTTGAAAAAAGCACTGAGACACGGCGATAAGTTAGTTAAGAACAATTAGTCTCCTTACTGAAAGATTATGACCTGTACAGCTTTACGGTTGTCTGAAAATATTCAAATTAAGCCATTTAAGTTCAATGTTTATTTATTAGGTTTGCACGATAAAGTTTATGACCTCAGAACTAAAATCATCATTTTAATCATTTTTAACCGACAATATCACATATTTCTTGTCTTGAGGCAGGACTTTAAAAGAGAGTCCGTAAAATAAGTTGAATAGAATACTAGATAAAATGAGTTTTGGTTGGTCGAATCTTCTTATTTGGCACTATCTCTGCGTTATCAGTTATCTGAGCATTTCGTATATTTATTTGTCTCTGCGAGTTTTACACCCACGAAATGTAATTAAATTCGTTAAATATGACATAAGATGCAGTCTATAAGAATAACTCAGCGAAACATATGTTATTGTACTTTACTTAGAGCGATCAAATCGCAATCTTCAAATCTTCTTTTCGATTCTACATCTTTACTTTTAGTTTCAATTTTTAGAGCGATAACAGTCGATCGTCGAATTACGACAGAAAATGAAAAAGACAAATAATAATGATATTTAATTCAGTCGGAGGGTCACTTTTCCATACGCCAGCCCTCCCCCATCCCGTCTTTGATCAACGTTTCAATCGGGAAGCTTTATTTCATCATCAAAAAGTAATTTGCTTTCATCACACATACAAAATTATATTACTAACCTGCTTGGTAACAACAGCATCCGATTAAGATGATGAAAGTACAGAAATGACGCAGTTTCATCTCGCACTTGGCATGAAAGAAAAGGATGACAGCAAAGAAATTTGACTTCTCAGACAACGGAGTTGTAATTATGTAAACTGATTGCTCGTCCAAACCACTGGTCCAAACATTATCTTCACATACTAAACCTCTTTAGATTGATGGGGTGTGCTTCCGTCATGCCCAGCTCGGTATATGACGTAGAGAAGGATACGCACCTTTCCACCAATCACGGCGCCGAACCGTGCACGCATGCGCCTGATTAGCATTTTCTGGCAGTACGCTTTTGATTAATGCAGAGAATTCTACGGATAATAATGACATGGTCCAGTATTAAGAATGACAAAAGCACCAAGATAAAACGAAGAGATCTTTCCCTTCAATCATCCTTCCCATATTTGCAAAAAAAAAAGAGGACATGTTGACAATTAGATCCGACAAACAAGTATCAAATGCGTGACTTGCAACCAAAAATCGGCTCACCTTGGCCAAGTTCATAGAACAGTTTTGCTAGATGAAAACTATTGTCCCGCTACAGTTGTCTGTTCACAATGTCTTGCAACGCACTTAAGCCAAGTCGAGTAGCCCGTGGACATTTTGAATATAAAAGCTACCTCTTGATTCATTTATAATCCCTCTTTTATTTTTGTCCTTTTCTTTACTTCTTTCTTCATTTTCTTATTTCAATATCAATACGTAGAACTAACTTTGTTTCCATATAATATAGTCACATTTTGTTTACCGTTTCCATGGTGAACATCTTTCAAAGAGTATAACTTGAAAATCACACAATATCAGGGGTTTCTCCCAAATATTATCCCTGTAACTTTTCTTTTGCTAACAGCAAACAAAGCCCTGCATGATCGTACCATGGGTACACTGAATAAACTTTTTTTGTATAGTCAGATTTTGTTTACCCGTTTCCATGGTGAACATCATTCAAAGAGCATAGCTTGAAAATCACAAAATATTAGGGGTTTCCCCCCAAAAAATAGCGGAGTAACTTTTCTTTTAATGAGAATTCAATTAAGCAAAAAAACTTACGGAAATTAGTCTACTTCAACAATGCTAACGGCAAACAAAGCCCCGACCGCACCGTGGGGGTACTGAATATCAAGAATAATAACAAAAGAATATTTTGATCGGCATGGGTGCGGATAGCATTCGATTTGATAATGAAATTGATAGGCCTAATGTTGGCGGATTTATGCAACGTCCGAAATAAATCTGATAGTTTGATACTGAACGTAGTCTGATTGTCCCCATGCAGTAGCTAATGTGTCGATCACGTTTTCGGGACGTACGTACGTACTACGTACAACAAACAACAACAACAACACACACACACACACACACACACACACACACACACACACACACACACACACACACACACACACACACACACACACACACACACACACACACACACACACACACACACACACGGTTGTTTAAAAGTTTATCTAACGCTGTTTACTATATGAACTGATCAGGAAATTGTTTAAAAGTGTAAAACAGGTTTTTAAAAATTGAAGAGCAATGTTCAGTGATTTGAACAATAAATATTAAATATTGGACATTGCTGTTTAGAATTTGAAACAGTCATTTAAACTTTTAAACAACACCTGATCAATTTATATTCAGCGTTGTATCAATTTCTAAACAGCCGGTTTTTTTCTGTGCTCGGCGATCCGTGTGTGCATAGGTGCGTGCGTGCATGCGTGCATGCGTGCGTGGTGCATGTATCCGTCCGTCGCCTAACCCAATCTGGTCACCTGCTGATTAGTCTGACTTCCAGACGTTTAGATTGACCCATCCAATTTGCCAACTGCTTTGACTGTGACTAAGGTCAAGCAGATATGAAATTTATGTTTCAAATTTTTATTATTTTTCAGTTTATTATTAAACAATTATTGTGGCAGACTCCCGTTTGCAAAGTAATAGCGTAAATATCCATCTGAATTTATAACGCCAATAACAAAATAACAACTCTAGATGCAGAAAAGGTCACATGGTCTGGAACCGAGATTAACTACTGATTGAACTAAAGACAGACTTGGGGAAAATATGCGACAATGAAACTATGAGATATTGGAGTTGAAGGGTTAAAGTCAAAAGGTCCAGGACCGCTGTATGATCCTATTTTTATAAAAATTGTGTGAAGAATGTACTGATACAACAATGAATTAATTAAAATTTGGAGTTGAAAAGTCAAAGGTCACGAGACCTCTAGCCAGTCTGATTTCATGTGCTAAATTCACGACGTTTTAAGAACCAATATCTTATTTTTAGTCAAACTTGGTAAAAAAAAACAGTTGCCGTGTCATTGGTTAGAAATGTTCGTATAGCTTAAAATGTCATGTATTCAAAGAAATAAATTCGGCAGCCTTGATAAAAAAAATCACATATAAGCTCAACGTCAAGATCACTATCGCCAGACTAAATGGTTGATTATTCTTTGGGGTTGTGCTATAATATTGCAGCATGATACTTAATTGCTTTAGCGCACTTTCCCAAGATTTTCGTGTGGATAAATCTGAAAAACCTTTCAGATTCAGATTCAAATTATTATTTTTTCATATAAAGACAAATACAAATAATATAAACTATAATGCATACGACCAAACCATAAACATATAATATCATGACAATAGTCTAGGAACTAAAACTGTCATGTTTACATTTAGATTTGAATTTAAAGCACAGGACACAAATATCAAAATATAAAAAAATAATAAAAAGGTTGTGAAAAGGTTTACACCAATGATCATTCTTGAAATACCAGCAATGACTATAATATTGCACATTAGACTTCATCACATATGAAACTAACTACAACATGGAAGATTTCCTTTGAAAAATGTTTTCACCGCTCGGCGGCGATAGAGGTAATACTTTTTACCGTTTCTTTACACTCTAAGAAATAAAACGGTTCTCAAAAGGTTCTCAATGTTGCCACAATATCAGAACCAATCTTGGTGATTTTCAGAATCATTTTTACGTATAAAAGGTTCGTATGAGAACCATTTTCTTCAAAACGGTGGAGACAAGAAACTTTTGTTGACCAAGAAAATAATGATTTCATATTTTGATAAACTGAGTTGATCAAAAAATTTTAATAACTTTTCTTTGTTATTTAATTTCATAAATAACAAACAAAAATGAATAAACAGAGGTCTGGTGCATGAAATCTCGGATGGCAATTTGGGAGTTGTTTTCAAAGCTGAATCCTTACAAATACAAGATCTAACCTATGGACAATCAAATAATATGATGTTTACGTTGTTTCCATGGTGCAAACCTCGACTAATAACAGGGGTTTCCCCGGAAAAGTTTAGCATAATGTATTACAGATCTTTCATCATGACATTTTAATCAACACAGCAATTAACACTGTTATCAGCAAACAAAGACTAACCTCCACCGATTACGTTAGACGGCACTTTCTTTGCGGGCCGGGAAACGTTGGGTTGGGCATGGGGGTAGAACCTCCATGGGTCATGGTTTGTGTTAATTCCATGATATTCAAGTAATTGAACACTTAGATTTTTTGTAAAAAAAAACAACAACAACAGAAAATATTTTACAAACTGGGTAATATGTAACTGTTCTGAAACCATTATAGAACATTTGCTTAAATATGTGAACCATGTTTGGAATTAAATCACGTATACATTGTATTAATTTGTGCAGATCTGTCCTCGGGTGAACACAATGCAATACACTCTGCGTGTATATTGTCACTGTTGCTCAGTGCTAAACCCGTGACGATGCCTCCGGCTATTTTGCGTGCAGCGGTGACACCATCATATCGTTAGTCTTTTCTTTGCCCTTCCCTGTAATCGCTCCCCCTTTTCAGTAATTCAACCATTTCAAACTATTTCGAATATTTGGTATTGAATAATAGTATACATATATGTAAGAAATAGAAATCAGTGTCACCCGTGGAACAGTACTAAAAATGCCTTTCATTCATATTTGTTCATTGATTCTAATGTATAAATATATACGCTGTCAAATTACTCATTTTTAACGTTTTGTTGCGTATTAGGGGCTGCACCCTTTCTTTACATGGATTCACTGCTATTGCGTGATCATCATCTAAATAAAATAAAATCTTACGAACAAACAAATCGAGACCATTGCCCGCATCTCGACCTCGCGTGTTGGGATGAGCTGGTAAGCACGAAAAGGGGTACGTCGTTGTTTCCTTTCAAGTTTATTGCGACTTTCATGGGAAATCTGTAAATGACATGGGGTTTCTTGAGGGAAATTCCCCTTCCTATTGTGCATATACTATCATTATAAACCATTAACAATGTCGCGAAGTTCGACGTGTAACCCGTGAAGTATTAAACGCCAACTCAAAAGTGTTTTAAAAGCCAAGAATAACTGGGCATTGGATTGTGACGGCTGTATAGCCACAAATATGCCACATTTATCGTTTTTTATTCCATAATTGAAAACAAAATTATCCATTCCATGTGCATTGTGAAACTTGCCACCTGCACGCTGCCCCGGGCTATCACCTTTATTATTCACATTATTCCTTTAAAGTGAACGTTACCAATTCTATGCGTGAACCTATGATGAACTTCACAATTCTTCTGTACTTCTGTTGGACATGAGTTGGGGAATTCGTTTGTTTTCTCCCAAAAAGTATACGATGTATCATATATATCACATAATGTGCATTGTGAAACTTGCCACCTGCACGCTGCCACGGGCTATCACTTTTATCATTCACATTATTCCTTTAAAGTGAACGTTACCAATTCTATGCGTGAACCTTTACATGAACTTCACAATTCTTCTGTACTTCTGTTGGACATGAGTAGGGGAATTCGTTCGTTTTTTCCCAAAAGGTATACGATGTATCGGGGTCGAATTTTATTGCGGCATGGAGAAAATTTTGTTGATCAGCGGCTGGTATAATTAGAAAAATAATGATGTATGTGAGCCACAAATGGTTTTAAGAGTAATAAGAATTTTCAATTGATATACATATTAAATTCAATGAAAGATTTATTGAAATCTCTCAACTTTCTCAACTGTTTGTGTGTGTGTGTGTGTGTGTGTGTGTGTGTGTGTGTGTGTGTGTGTGTGTGCGTCGTCGC
>JZLH01S0009407.1:33765-43809 GCA_001188425.1 Eucidaris tribuloides
TCTGGTACTGACACACAAACATTCACACACCGACAAACATCAATACCCTACAAGTATTCATGGAAGTATACGTGTGTGTATATGTGCGTGTGTGTGTGTGTGTGTGGAGGGGGTGGGGTGGGGTGGGAGTGTCTGTGCATTCGCTGGATAAAGTAATCAAGGAACAGGCCTACCCTGTAAATTTAGTGTATATGCTTCCTCGCCAAATTTCTTAATTTCTATAATAACCTTTTAAAACTATATAAATAAATTAACAGATTAATAAGGACATTGTTAACATCCATATACGATTGTATACTCGAAATTACACGCTTATGCAGTAAAAAATCAAATGAATAATTTTATTGAAAGCCAATGCCAATGCAATAACAAAAATCAAAACAAAAGTATTATGGGAAAAAAGGCCTCTGTATGTGATTTTGAATAAATATTGAATGTTAATGGTTTATTGCATAGAAATATATCGAGTTTTAAAGTAGACCTATTACAATCGCACCTATGTTGAAGACAGTGAACGTACATGTATTGCTAAAAAAATATAATGAAATCTCTATTAATGCATGTCGTAAAACAGCGAAAAGATATTCTAAATAGTAACACAAAAGTGACAAAACCATTAGAATTATCTTGTAAGCAACGATGCTAATTCTAGGGACTCAAACCCATTACCTCTAAAGAAATTATTGAAATTGCATTGAATATGAAAGATGGAAGAAGCAGTAGACATAATGATGTCTCTCGCTGTCTAATCACGCAAATATTCCCCTTGATTTTATGATTTTATGTTTTGCTATATTTGATTGATAAAGATTTGAAGTATAAACAATACTTCTTCCCCATTGCATAAGTCTTCATCGGCCACCACGCTGTATCATATTTTTACAACCACTGCTATAGCAGCTCTAAAACAAGTTATTAAAGAACCTTGAAAGTTATTAAAAAATAGGAAAACTTGTGTCATGTCGTCAACAAATTTTGTACGTATATACAGTGTGTCTAAAAAAAATTGTGCAAGTGAAAACTGCCCTCTTTGGCAATTAGAAAATACTCTTGTGACATTATGCTTACATCAACGTCAAGAGCTTAGTCTTAGCTTTCAAATAACGTTAGTTTTGTTCAATTTATGTAAGTTCTGATTCATCCAGGTAAAAAGTCAACAAATACTTGTATAAATCAAGGCAACTGGACTTACGTTTGAACTTTGACGAGAACGTTTCGCGCCACCTCTTCAGAGGAGCTGATGAAGCGTCCAGGATAGGACGCGAAACGTTCTCGTCAAAGTTCAAACGTAAGTCCAGTTGCCTTGATTTATACAAGTATTTGTTTTTTGTTCAATTTGCTTGTTTTAATCTTGAGATGTGTTTAATTTAAATAAGAAAGGGTGAAATTGGCACATTTGTGATTTTACCTTTTCGTTGTTAATTGAACATATCTCAGGATTAAAACAAGCAAACTGAACAGATTTAACGTCATTTGAAAGCTAAGACTATGCCCTTGATGGTAATGTAAAGCATCACGTCACAAAAATGTTATTCTCATTACCAAAGAGGGCACTTTTGACTTGCACAATTATGTTTGAGATACACTGTATAGCGTTATTGTTATTGCCCCGGTACTAATAAATTTCTATGAGTTCAATTGACTTTTGATGCATTCCTCCATCATGGACTTTTAATGTGGT
Source organism: Eucidaris tribuloides (assembly GCA_001188425.1). NCBI lineage: Eukaryota > Metazoa > Echinodermata > Echinoidea > Cidaroida > Cidaridae > Eucidaris > Eucidaris tribuloides. The sequence goes on from JZLH01S0009407.1 coordinate 35,447, forward strand.
GGAAGGGGGGGGGGGTTGCTGGGGTGGGTGGGGATGCAGGAAGGAGGATTCTTGCTTTTTGCTAATGCAAAAGTAGGCATGTTTCATCTGTACGTGTCCATCTTATTTGAAAGGGAAAATAACTGAAATAAAGAAAGAGAGATTCTGAAATATTTTCAAAGGAAATATTGTATTCAAAACATATTAATCTATTCATGCATCGCGATGCCTCCGACTAGTGCATGCGGTGATGCGTGACAACTAGTCTGGCTGTCAGACATGTCCTAAGAAACTAGTATTCTTCAGTTAACGTAACTTCTTTGATTCAGACTAGTGACTTGATCTCTGTATCGCCTTGGCCTAGCATGGGTGGAGTGAGGTAGAAAAATTCTGAGAGGAAGTGTAGTGTACTAGTACTCTACAGAGTTGAAAAAAACTTGAAAAATTCATAATACACAATGCAAATATATGTTTTAAAAAGCATGGGAAAACAATATAAAACCCCGAAAAACCATTAAACATGACATAAAAAATACTATGAAACATACAAAATTGTCAATTTTCGGCGCGCTCTGCGCTCAAAATTCTGTATTATAATGCGGCGCGCTCCGCGCGCCGAAAATTTTGAACATTTTTTTCACTTAACATAGATCGACACCCCATATTCTCTGAGAGTAGAAAAGGTTGCATGGTCTGGAACCGAGGCTAGATGCAAACATCCCACGTGTGTTCCGTTCCATCGTGACTCTTCTTTTCTTTTGGCCCCTTCTCTCTTGATCCTTTTTTAAAATTTATTTGGCAATTTCTTCAATGATCCTTGTGTGGATTTGATTCTTACTTCCATTGTTAAAATAGTAAACTTTATTAAAATGGCCACTCCAGCAACAAAACCATGTTTACTTCATCAAATTTGATAAAGTCCTTGTACAAATTTAGCCCCAAACTTTCGAGGAGCAGTGGTCTAGGACCAATAGCTGGTTAAATTATTTATTTATCTATTTATTTATTTATTTATTTATTTATTTATTTATTTATTATTTATTTATTTATTTATTTACTTACTTATTTACTTACTCACTTACTTACTTACTTACTTACTTACTTACTTATTTATTCATTTATTTATCTATCTATCTATTTAAATGAAAGATATATTTTTATTTGGGCAAATCATCGATGAGAAATCAAAGGGATAACAACGTATTTTGAGGGTCATGCGATCCCGGGTTGGTCTGTTCTGAGATGTCGAGGGGGTATCGTGGTACATGAACAACTTCTGAATCAAAAAGGCGATAATATAGACTTTGAATAACATTAGCGCCATGTTGGTTCTTAATTTAGGCCTATACATTATATACAGTACACTATCATGTCGTTCAAAGGCGGCGATCGGGGGGGGGTGCCCCTTGATTTCTAGTGTAGGTCGTCCCCCTCTTTTTTACTTTTCTATTTTACTGGCAACTGTGAAAGATTTTACATCTGTAAACCTGTTTAAAGGGTAACTGTGACGGAAATAACTCCTACAACTTTTTTAATGGTGGAGGGGGGCAAATTCACGGATTGTATATAGGAGGAAGTTACATATTCAGCTTATTAATGCAACATGGTGATTAACGATAGTTTAAAACAATTGCCTGCGAAAATCCACGTTCATCCAATCATGCATCTTCCGGATATGAAATGATATAAGCAAGATTTTAGTCCAAGCGACATTGTTTGATTTTCTTCGATTGGTTAAGGTGTCCGATTGATGATTTAAAAAGCAAACTCTCAATGGCGTTAAATCTTTAGTTATTGTATAGTCTTAAATAGAACACCTGTGATTTTTTATCTCCCCATTTCTTCTCCACCCCATTTTATCCCTCCTTGTCTCTCATCTTTCGTCTACTTTTTTCTCCTGTCCTAACAATTTCTTGAAAGAGTTTTTAAAATTCTGAACAAAACTCAATGACCATTTTTAAAGATGAATCAGACTGTTATCTTGATAAATGCTGTACAGTCTCAGGTGTGCTCCTTATGTCCTCACGTGAAAACATCTGAGTTTGTTTCCTACATATTGTTGATAATACGATGTTTCATTAGACCTACATTTTGCGTTATCTGTGCACTAAATAGAAGTATATGGGATATAATGCACATTTGGACCGACTGAAACACATTAGTGATGAACATGAGTGTAAGAAACATCGAGATGTTCAGATAACAATATCTTTAGCATTTTAAAATTTTATAAATGTTATTACTAATTGAATAAACACAAAAATGTTTTTTTATTGAAAATTTGGGGTATATTTGCACAATGCATCCCCCTTCCCGAAAAGTGGTGGGATAAATATCCAAATCCCTCTCCTCCCAATTTACAACAGTGTACTTTAATTTGGGCAGTTGAGATTGCTGGTCTCTGTCTACCACTATAATACTACACTCTAAAATCAACGTTTTGAACAAATATATTTTCATAGTCGGAAGAACTACACATTTTCAAAATGATTGATTGTAACTGTACTATATCATGCAGTGGAGACTACCTTTAAAACAAGGCTATACGCAGGAGTTTTCCGGGGCCGAAATGTTCAAATTATTAAGGGATAGTGCAAGAGAGGGAGCGAAACGACCGAGCCAGAGCTTTTGAGTTTTTGAGAATAAAAATTGAACGATCGATCTTAAGCATTTTAAAGGCATTTCAGTAGAAATTCTCATTTTATAGCAATTTTGTCAATGATGAATCAATAAAAAAATGTTTTTCTTGAAAAGTAGGGGGATGAATGTACAGGCCATCCCCCCTCCTCGAAAAGTGTGGGTGGGGGATATATCTCCCCCATCCCCCCGGGATTTACGCCAGTGGCCGAGAGGCTGGAACATAAAATTTAACATTTTTTTCGCCTCCCTAAAGGGGTGGGGTCTTAATTCACATTAGCATACTAATTCGGTTTTATATTTTCCGTTAAATGGTTTTGATAGATTGGAAAGACTTCCAACAAATAAAAAATGCCAATATGTTACTCTGACGCGGTCTCAGAAAGAAGACCGCATGCGTTGAAGAAGAAATCGCCTCCTATCTTCATAAGACAGTGGTAAGGAATAATTAGGCTACTACTTAAAGATGATGGCCTTCTCTCCACATCATTAAATCCAATGTACTGACAAGTCGCATGACAGTAAATTTTACGATGTTTGCCACGGTAAACCGCCTTCAGAATTGAGAAAGAATAAAAAAAATATAACTTTAAGAGGTCTTGTCTAAAATATGGGGCGTATCCTCCTTACCACTGTCTCATGAAGATAGGAGGCGTTTTCTTCTTCGCTGGATGTGGTCTTATTTTTAGAGACCGCGTCAGAGTAACATATTGGCATTTGTTTGTTTGTTGGAAGTGTTATCCATCAAAACCGTTTAATGGGAAATATAAAACCGAATTAATATGCTAGTGTAAATTAACACCCTACCCTAATAGGGAGTTGAAAAAATGTTAAATTTTATGTTCCAGCCGCTCTGCCGTGCATGGGTGCGCCTGCATTTGATAATCTCTCCGCCTTGGAGAAGAAAGGAGAAGGAATACTTAATGAGTTCTTTTCAAATATATTTTTATTTTCCAATAATAAACTTCATTAGGACATAATTATAGACAGACCCCTTCAACTCAAAATGCATGGTTACAGTGTATGTTGCAATACTTTTGAGTAGGGAGGATAGTTGTATAACAAAACAGTATACGTGATTTTATGCCCGAATTGTTTTATTTTTGTGCGTGACATCCGGGCGTGACAATTACTATTGAATACTGAATCTTTAAAATGTCTTATAATATCTCCAAATTGAGTGCATAATCACGTGATATTTAGATTATGTACTCCTGAAATCTACTAGTACTTTATTTTCTTAGACTTTTATTACAGCTCTTCATTCTTAACATTTTTGTTACTATCTGCATAACTTGTGAAATGTAGGCCAGTCTATTTCAAATTAGTGAAATACTTATGTATTTTCAGGATGACAGTTTTCCCGCGCGAGAGTTAAATTATTTCGCTTTCGGTTTTGTTTCTGCCCCCCCCCCTTCCCCCAACTAGTTACATGAAATCACCGTCCCTGATTCGTTTCAGGTGCAACATGTAGATGCTCATTGACAGCAATGATTAGGTCATGTGAAACGATGATTTGACACTATCGTCGTCGTAGTCATTGTCATCGTCGTCGTCGCCGACGTCATCATCATCACCACCATCACCATCATCATCATCATCATCATCATCATCATCATCATCATCATCATCATCACCATCATCAAAAAACATACGAACAAACAAATCGAAACCATTGCTCCCCTCCTATAAGTGTTGAAATGGGCTGCTGAGCACGAAAAGAGTATTTCGTCATTTTCTTTCCCTTTAATTCCCAATCACAAATTCTGTCTATTAAGAGTCTTTATGAGAAAATTGTGAATGACATGGGGTTTCTTGAGGGAAATTCCCCCTTCCCATTGTAAACATATTATCATCAATGATTAACAATGTATCTGATAATCCGTGAACTATTAGCTGCTATTCAACACGGAGCAAGCTTTACAGCGGTTTGCTGGTCAAGAACACTTGGGCATTGAGTTGTGGCGGTTGAACAGCTACAATGTGCATTATTTCGTCTTTATCTTATTCTATGATTAAAATAAGTATTCCTGCGAACTGTAAAACTTGCCACAGACATGATGCCCCGGAGCTATCACCCTTATTATTAACATTATTCCTCAGTGCCATGACCTTCAGTAATTGTTCTCTTCTTCTGTTGAATATGAATTAGGGAATTTGTTCGTTTTCCCCCAAAGTATGTTTTTTTTTCATATTACGTTGGGGTCGTATTTTGTTGCGACAATGATCACAATTCACAAAAAAAAAAATGTGAGCTACATAATCCTCCATGCTCTAAGTGTCTTTGATAAGTTATAAAACTGAAGCCCTGAAAAAGTTGTATTTCAAAATGATGGTTTAGTGCTTTAAAAAATGAAAATCTACAACCACTCAAGTTGACCAGATTCACCTGCCCATTCCCTCCCAAAGACTTACCGTAACTGTGTGTAGATCTATAGGCTATTTAAAAAGAAAATGCAATTGTTTATTCATGCATATTTTGCCGGTGGAAACATAACTTTTCAAACTTTTGTATCCTAGGGTATTAATGTATTAATTCAAAGACTACTATAGCTCATATATCAAAGTTTGACCATTTTTTTAAAATTGAAGCTCGACAATGTTAGCCCATTACTAATTTGAAAGAGGAGAAACCTTGCTTAACGGCTGCATTAACAAAGTAATGACATAATGTGTGGAACAACCGATTTTTAACTAGCGACGAAAATGTTAAATTAGTATAAACGAACACTTATTTTAAAGCCCAAGTATAGTTTTAGTAAATGGTAAAAAAATGAATTCTTTGCAGTTATGTTTTTAGATACATCTCTATAATGATCTATCAATGAATTGAAAATTGTTCTCTCTCTGGACAGAAACTCTCTCATTTTCTTCCAGAAATTACTGCGGGGGGGGGGGGGGGCACCGACATTTTCCACAGGTAATATACATACCGCTATACTCTCCTATCAATTTAAACATCATAATTTTTCACTATAAACAAATTTTGTTCAGTAGGTTTGATGTTGGTTTCTGATGTCTTGGGTGAAAATAGACACACTTTATGAAAGATTGACTTGTCTGTTCGACCCAAACATTTTTGTGTTTTAACATTTGAATCTTGTAAATCTTTATATTAAAGGCAAGGTTCACCCTGACATTAAGTTGGCTTTAATAAAAGCAGAACAATGAGATAAACATATTAGTGAAAGTTAGGCGAAAATCCACCTAAGAACAACAGAGTTATGAAGTTTCAAAGTTTTATATTTGTGACGTCACATGCGAGCAGCTCCCCATATGTCATGTGATGTAAATTCCATAAAAGTGCCGTTTTCTCAGAAATTTGAAAATGATTTTATTTGTGCATTCAATATATTATCAGAAACATTATTCCACACATGCAACCATGAAACAACCCCATTCAATTATCATGAACTATTAAAAAATTGCAATTTATGGCATTTTTATCACATGACATATGGAGAGCTGCTCGCATGTGACGTCACAAATTTAAAACTTTGAGACTTCATAACTCTGTTATTCTTTGATGGATTTTCGCCAAACTTTCATTAATATGTCTCTCTCGTTGTTCTGCTTTGATTAAAACCAACTTGATGTCAGGGTGAACCTTGCCTTTAAAGATTTGTTGACTTTTTTTTTAACTCTCAAGTTTTTTTTTGTGTGTGAGGGGATGTCTTTGTGGTCGCTGGGTAGGTAGTCATTAAGGTACCCAATTAAGGTACGTCGTTTGTTTACATCATGATAATCAACATTTTGTAATAAACACAGACACAGGCTCTTGGAAATCCCCCATCTGTCAAGTCACGCAATTATTTGTATGTACTAAACTTTATAACACTGGACTTGTTTTCTTGGTCGGGGGAAGGGAGTAGATTCTTGCTTTCTGTTCAAAGTATGATTGCAAAATAAGAATATTTCATTCTAAATGTACATTTTATTCGAATGAGGAAGTAACCGAGATAAAAAGAGAAATCCTGACATGATATTTTGAGTAAATATGGTATTAAAATCCTGCCGATCTACCATATTCATAACCGAAATCTATGCGATGCTGTGATTGGTAAAAAGCCGATGATCATGCATATGCATAGTGTCACGGCTATCCAATAGGGTGAAACCAACATGCGGAAGTTGAATATGGCATTGAATGTTTTCAAGAAAATAGCTGCATTATTTTGTTTGACGTTCACTGGTTTAACAAGACCGTCTGCTTTCTGATGGTCGTTTAGACGTGCATTATCACGTGACCGGATTTTGAATTTATTTCGGAGTCTGTTTCAGCGATGAACCTCGATTACGTAATCGCCGTTGTTTCCATCTTAGTGATCAGTTTTCGTGACACTGGTAGGTATTATATCTCGAATATCTCGACTTGAATATGAATTATGAAGTGCCATGCAAGTAAAAAGCCATGTCATTTTAAGAAGGTATAATTAATGCCAATTACATTTTGCCCCCAAATAAATTTGCCTTGGAATGCTTGTTAAATATTTGTTAAGACTAAGAATGTTAACCTCTGTTTGCATACTTGAACATTACCAGATGTCAATGGTTATAGAACCGGATTAGACTTGCCATATATTCAAGTCATTCATAAAGTCATGCGCAACTTTACGAACAGCTTTATGAAAGAGGCCTCAGGTCATGTGGTTACTTGAGTGTGGTACTGAACTGGTTAATTTGTTCTGAAACGTATAGGACGGAATACATACTGAGAAATTTGACATTCAGGGGGGGGGGGGGAGGGACGAATCATTTTATAAATTGCAAGTCTAACTTCAAAAGTTTTGTATCCTAGCGAGTTAAAAAGAAAATCTAACTCGACCAAAGGTTTCAACTATTCAGACAGGCATTGAAGATGGAAGTGATTCCATAATTTGCTCAGACAATTGTCTTATTAACCTATTTATTGTATGTACAATGCTATGTTTTTATAATCCCATTTACTCTTGCTCGTTTACTAGTAGTAGTATTTGATCTAACTCTCAATCATACACTTAATTAATTTTGAATCAAATTCTGTTTTAACATCAAATGAAATTTTAAAATCAGTTCATAATAGTATTTACGTAACTTTTCACACCATGTAAAATAAACGTAAATGGAATGGACCATGATGAGTATACTTTCATTTAAAAATAATACTTTGCATCTTCAATTTCACACAGATGCGTTTTGGAGCCGTCGTCGAAGGTCACCTCCTCCTCCACCACCACCACCACCACCAAGGTAATTCCTCCTCCTCCTCTCCCTCTTCTTCTTCTTCTTCTTCTTCTTCTTCTTCTTCTTCTTCTGCAATCTCGTCATGCTCCTTCTCCCCCACCACCTCTTCCTCGCCATATTCCCCGTTCACCGCTGCGGATTGCCGCCGCTACCACCACCACCACCACCACCACAGGCTTCTCAAACTTCTTCTTCTTGGTGAACTTCCTCTTCCTGCTCCTTTTCCTCCACCTCCGCCGCCGCCTCCACCACCACCACCACCACCACAACTTGCTCCCCTTCTCCCCCTCCTCCCCCTTCTTCTTGATGATGAACCTCCTCCTCATTTGCCTTTTCTTCCACCTCCACCACCACCACCACCACCACCGAGCCGGCCGCCCCTATTTTATGAAACTAATGAAAACAACGTGATTTTACCGTTTTTCGAAAATTTCGCCCCCTATTGTTGTTTATTTGGCTAATAAAAAAAATGGCCGGCCAAAACTGCTTTAGGTCGTCGTCGTTCCCCTACCCCCCCCCCCTCC